>JAQQZT010000037.1:30673811-30684743 GCA_030068275.1 Clarias platycephalus | reverse complement strand
GATGCCGCTAATTTGAGTCTCACTTTTGCGCGGAAGTCTGGCTTTATTTAGCTACTTTCATGGAACAGGGCCCAGGAATTGTGAGTAAGATAGCCTTTAACAAGCAAAATAAATAAATCCTGAACATTTAATGCACGTCTGAACGTTGCATCGTGTAATTAAGTTCCATGGGTAATAAACACGACCACCTCCTGGCACTAGACAGCAGCAGGTTTCTGTTGGAAGTCAGTGTGATGTCTCAATATGTTTCCTGCATTACAAAGGTTTGTTTTTGGTGTTCTTAAGGCAGGCAAAGGTGTAAGGTGTAATGGAAGGTCCTTCCCATGGCTCACTCAACAGCTTTTGGAAACTCGCCTACTCGCTTTTCTTTTCTCCAGCAAACTGCCCCGGCTGCACACCACCAGGTGAGCTGACCCGAGTGTGAAACGAGTGTTGTCCACCTCTTGTTTTATTTGTGTTGCACAGTCTCTGTTATATAATCTAATCATCAGTTTCACAGGATTTGTCGACTTTCGATGATCAATCAGGTGAGTTTTCTGTAGTACAAGCTCAGACAGTAGTTCCACCTGTATATATTAATGTGTTACAGTTTCTGTAATAACAGCCTACTCTGGGATTTTAGTGGTGGACGCCTGAGGCAATGTTTAGTTGGCATGCATGGATAGAATCTCCGGTGTGAGCCCTGTCAGAAGTAATATTATACCTGTTGATTATCTGATATAGAAAAGTCTTTAGGATGGCAAACAAAATTTCGTCAACCCCTAAGAAGGAGGCGGGGGGGATTGTAAGGAGGTGTAGGCGCTGGGGGAAATGGGCGGAGAGTTTCTGAATTTACATGTATTTTAATCTTCATTTTTGTTATTTCCAATCTGAATCAAAATTTCCTAAAGACTAGTGGTCTATCTTGCGTCTGTAGCAAACCTAATAGCAAATGTGTTTAAAATCCAGTTCTGTAGGGCCACTTTCCATCACAGTTTGTAATTCATGTAACACAAACACACTCAGCAGATCTGACAATTAACAGATTAATTCAATCAGCCATGTTTGAGCAGAGAAATCAGCGACCTGTGCTGGACACTGGCTCTCCAGCCGCGGATTTGAACAGGACTGCTTAATCTTTTTTTTCCACCAAATTCCACCTTCATTATGATTGGTTACAATAATTTAGTCTCAGCACTTTGTCTAGAGCAGAAATATGGAACCTTCGCACACTGATTTGTGTGTGTGGTTGGGGGCGGGGGGAGGGAGGGTATTTCTTTTTTTCTTTTCTTTTTTTTACCATATAAAAATATATAAGTATTTTTGTGTATACACACATGCACACACACATGGGTCCATCTCAATAAATTAGAATATCATTGAAAAGTAATTCAAAAGATAAATTATGTTATATACTCATATTATATAGATTAATTACACACAGACTGGTTATATTTCAAGTGTTTTTCTTGTAATTTTGATAATTACGGCTTACCCACAATTCAATATCTCAGAAAATTAGAATATTACTTAAGACCAATAAAAATATTTTTTACACAGAAATGGACTACTAAAAAGTATGAACATGTACCGCACTCAATACTTGTTTGTGGCTTCCTTTGCATGAATTACTGCAGCAATGCGGTGTGGCATGGAGGCGATCAGCCTGTGGCACTACTGAGGTGTTATGGAAGCCCAGGTTGCTCTGATGGCGGCTTTTAGCTCTTCTGCATTGTTCGGTCTGGTGTCTCACATCTTCCTCTTCATAATATCCCATAGATTCTCTGGGGTTTAGGTCTGCTGGGTCTGTTGCTTCTGCCACATTTTTTTCCCCTTCCATTCAACTTTTCATTAATGTGCTTTGATACAGCCGGCCTACTGGACCAGACTGAGAAACCATTTAAAGCTCAGGAAATCTTTGCAGGTGTTCTGAGTTAATTAGCTGATTAGAGTGCGACACCATGAGTCTCTCATATTGAACTTTTTTACAATATTCAAATTTTCTAAGGTATTGGATTTTGAGTTTTCATTAGCTGTAAGCCACAATCTCAAAACGAAAAGAAATAAACACTTGAAATATCAGTCTATGTGTAATGAATCTATATAATATGCAAGTTTCACCTTTTGAATTGTGTAACTGAAATAAATGAATGTTTCGATATTAAATAATCTAATTTATTGAGATGCACCTGTATACGTGTGCGTATGTATATAGAAATTTATTTATTTTGTATCAATTTATAAATGCAAAGTAAACAAACAGAAGACAAATTGAAATCACATTTCAATATTTGGACTACCCTTTATCTGCAAACCGGCATCAGTTCTTACACTTGCACACATTTGTGAGTGAGGTGTATAATTAACCAATTATGCCAAAAAGGTGCTAATGATCATCAATTTCATATGTAGGTTCAAACACAGTCATTAACTGAAACAGAGACTTAAACTGAGTGAGGAACAGCCAAACTCTGCTACTGAAGTGAGGTTGTGGAAGACAGTTTTGTACACCATGGCAAGACTAAGTACAGCAACAAGATACAAGGTAGTTATACTGCATCAGCAAGGTCTCTCCCAGGCAAAGATCTCAAAGCAGACTGGGGTTTCAAGATGTGCTGTCCAAGCTATTTTGAAGAAGCACAAAGAAACCGGCAAAGTTTCGGACCGTAGGCGCAGTGGTCGACCAAGGAAGCTTAACGCATCGGATGAAATACACATCATGCTTACTTCCCTTCGACATCAGAAGATGTCCAGCAGTGCCATCAGCAAAGAACTGGCAGAATCCAGTGGCACCCAGGTACACCCATCTACTGTCCGGAGAAGTAAAGCCAGAAGTGGTCTTCATGGAAGAATGCATAAGCGACTCGACTGGAGAGCAGCCTCACCGCTGCAACCTGTGCAAGAAGAGCTTCTACAGATCGGGAGATCTGAAGCCTCACTAGCAGACACACACCGGAGAGCGGCCTCGCCGGTGCGTGAAGAGCTTCTCCAAATCGGGTCGCCTAAAGGAGCACCGACGGATTCGCACTGGAATAAAACCCTACCACCACAACCAGTGCGACAAGAGGTTCTCACCCTTGGAACAGAAGAAGCGTCACCAGAACATCCACACGGACAAGAGGCCCTTTCACTGCACCCAGTGCAGCAAGAACTTCTGACTTCACCGGATTTTAAAGAGGCACCAGAGGATCCATAATCCTCTGACAGAGCATGAAATCACTTATCAGAGCATTATAGCCAGGTTTTAAGGTCCTTGTGTATTCGGGGAGATTTGTGTTTGTGGCCAGTCTGGCTGGCTAACAGATTTGAGTTTCTATGTTCAGATGATGACAGAGAAGACGTTAACCTGGCCTGTAACATTCCGTCTTGTGGTTGCCTGCATGTTAAAAGATCCTTGGAAGGCCTGTAAAACAGTTGTTAAAAATAATGTGTACGCTTATATGCTTTGTAATATTTTTATTTTTACAAGCATGTGCTGAATTTTTGTTACGATACAGAGACTGTCAGCCAATCATGTGATTTGAACACGTACACGACCCTGACGGCAGACTACAGAGTTTTTGTAATTGTCTTATCTTTGTTTCTTTTTTTTTTTCACAGTGAACTTGTGATTGCTTCATGCAATAGTTGTGGCACTGTTAAAATGCTACTGTGTTAATCATGTAAATTACACATGCGGGGGACTCTTTTGTTAGCCATTATGCTCTCAAATTGCTAGTGCATTGGTTATTAGATGGGTATTTTATAGTACTTGTGCACTTTGAATTTGAATATGCACTCTGTTGTCTACATGTAGGTTGCTAGGTGTGGACCATGATGTTTCTTTCTTCTTTTTTTAACCTTGTATATGTATATATTTAACATTCATGGGTGTGTTGAGTTTCATTTGCTTTAATTCAATCAGCAATATGACCTTCAATTTCTTGAAAAAAAAAATCGTGAATAAAATGATATGCCTATTATTTCTAAAATGTGAAAAGATCAAACATACAAAATGTATGGATCTAATGATGGTATTTTATATAGTTCTAGACTGTAGAGTAGGTGTGGGATTTTCTTTTCTTTCTTTCCATGCCAGCTTCTATGGCTATATTCATGGAGAGAGTCATTTTTTGTTATTCAATATTAAAACTAGATAAGATGTTTAAAATATTTTTTTTCTAAGAACTTTAAAACTACATTTGGATTTACTTGTTTAAAAACTTTTTTAAAAGGGTCAACAGAATAAAACAAGTTTTTAAAGGAGTAAAAGAGTTTGAGTCAAATAAACTATGTTTGATGGATAGAAGGGTTCTGCACGATGATGGATTATCTCTTTACCGTAAAAATGTGTGTATAGCTTTTGAGTGTCCTGTTCGGCATCTTGTATAAGTCAGTTGATTCCAACAATTTTTAAAAAAGGAAATGTATGTCTTAATCCAACATCAGGGTTTATTTCATATAGTTTATTATTTAAGCATTGGTCCCATTCTGATTGCCATTTATTTTTGATGTATTCATTTAAAGTTGGTGCCGTGTGGGATTTTCAAATCCTGGGATGACTTTTCCCTTTGCCTGTGCATGAGTATTTTTTTTTTATATGTTAATGTAATTATTCTATATTTGTACATACACAATCTCTATAAATAAATGTGTTATATATATATATATACACACACAACGTTGCTGCAAGTGTTTATTGTGCAGTGTTTTGTTATTTACTGTAAATCACAAGCTAAAATACAAATACGACACTGAAGTACATTTTCTCTAAAATAATAGTTGAGTTGTTTAACACATTGGTCCAAAATTTCACACTGGGTGATTGGGTTGGTAGCTGGTAAATGTGAACATTATTTTGAAAACATTCCTTAAACCATTACACGACCACCACCAGGCTGAACTGAAACCCAAGGCAGGTTTGGTCTAGTTTGTCTAGTTCAGGTGAGCCTGTGCCCACAGTCATTTCGTATCACTGTTTCTTCCTGATGGGAGTTAATTTATCAAATATCCTTTCTTCATCATTTTGGGGACACGTTGTGTTCACATCCCCCAAATAGATCAGAGCCTATTTAACTATATACAGTCTTTCAGAACATAAAAACAGTATGTTTTATTTTGGTGACCGATTAGAACAAGTCCTTTAGGGGGAAAATAATTTTTATAACATTTGTCTCATAACTAGACCAGCTTATGAATGCCCATCTTTTCTGTTCATCCCCTGGCGATGAATTTGCATGGAGGTAAGTCTAACGTTTACTGAACATTTTCCTTATATGGATATTTGCCAGCCAATACAGTCATTGGACAAATGACTGTACAGAGAAAATTACAATTTTGTATTGAGTTTAGTCATATTGAACAAAATGTATGATTATTTATATGCATGAGAACATGGGACTTTTCATCTACTAATAAAATGTATTTTACTTAAAACTGGCATTTTTAGGATAAGTTGTTTTACCACCATGTTGTCTATTGGTGCACATAGCAAATACGTTAATCCTCTGGCTCTACAGTGGAATCATTACTTTATTCACAGATCCACAGCATTTTAAAATGACACAGAATTACTCAACTTGTGGCTGCATCCTTTCTGTCGATGTATTGGGGTACTTTATAGTGGATAATAGATGGTTGTAATTTAAAAGAAATCATGCATAAACATCATTAATGCTGTGTGCATGCCCTCCAGGTACTGTACTAATGCCTTGGCCAAAATTTTTTCACTTTTGCATAAATTATAGAAATCGTAAACACAGCTGTATTCATCTTTATATCACAGATTTAAACCTAGGCAAAGTGCAGTACAAGGGTCCACAATAAAAAGTGTTAATGGCTCCTAAGCTCTAAGATATCATATGGTATGGAAGATCAGCAGCATTTTAGCTACTACTAGTAATTCTGTTTATCAGAGAATTTTTTTTGTAAACCATTAAGCTTCATATTCAGTATCCATGAAATCTCAAAGTGGGATTGTGCCGTAAATGTGTGTTAAAAGTGAAAGTCGTCTGTTGATGCACATGGCAAATTCATTAAAGTCCATAGTACACAGGCCCCACAGTGAATCCATTACTTTATTCACAGATCCACAGCATTTCGAAATGTCACAGAACTATTTAACATATTTAAACACTTAAAGTTCAAACACTACAATGTTTGCAAATTTGGAAAGTTTCCTACAAGAAGGTCTCAGTCATTACTTACTGGATAGCATGCTGAGGACCTCTTCAGCTTTTTGTATTTTTGTCAACAGCATGCGTTTTATTGTTCCAAGCATCCCAGATACAGATGTGAGTTTGTTTAAAACCTCCACATCTGCACAACAGTAAAAACACATCACATTTATATACAGCATCAAATAATCATTGACATCTTAAGACCATGATTATGAAGTGTTCAGCATGTTTAGTCCAACTGGGTCACCTGTCTTCAAGGGGTGTCTGATCAGCACGGCGCTGTATTTCAAGTAGTCCCCGACCTTGGGCTTCATGGATGATTTTTGTGACCTCTTCCATCTTTACAATGCCTTGCCAAAATGCCTTCATTGGTGATGATGGCGAGGGCTGTACTCTTAAAAGAGCATGCATAAACATCATTAATGATGTGTGCATGCCCTCCAGGATATAATGTCTGGGCCAAAGCCCAAATTTTATCACTGTTGCGTAAATTTTAGAAATTGTAAACACAATATGTCGTTTGATGCAAATCTGAATAGAAGCAAAGTTCTGAACCGAACATATGATGTGCACATTAGATTTAATCTATGATATAAAGATAAATACATACACAGTGCAGTACAAGAGTCCTCAATAAAAAATGATAATGGCTTTCAAGTTCTAAGATATCATACAGTATTACTAGATACTACCACTAGTAATTCTCTTTTAAATTTAGCATTTTTTATAAACTGGGGAATTTTGATATTTTATATTTTAAACTGTATATAATGTAATTTCCCTACAATGGAATTAACCAGCTGGAACCTGCTCTCACATAACAATGTTCCTGTATGCAAATCGAAGACAAGGTACACCACGGTTAGAGTGATGAACTCGAGGACATGTTCTGAATCTTCTGGTGTCTGTGTTCTGGTTTTCCCCACTAAACATGCTTTACACTGGTGGAGAATGTATTAGCCGTCTCAGACGCATGAAACAGTTCCTCAGTCATCTCCTACAAACCAGCGTCCAGCAGCAGCAGCATCTCCTGCATCAGCTGACCCAGGGTCTGCAGGCAACAATAGCTGAGTTCATACTGATGAAGCAAGGCAGAGCTGTTGATATTCCACAACCTGATCCCTGCAGGGGAAACCCGGCACCGGCTGTTGAAACTCACCCTGCACGAGGATGTGGAGGCCTTAACAATCATTATCAAATTGCGTACAGGGGAAGCACAACGACCCTATTTCTCCCTGATCTTTGAAGAGAACAATGAGCAAATAAAGAAGAAAGGAAAAAAATTTGCAGAAACTTGAATCTCTTCAGCATCTACTGTGAGGCATTTGTAACAATCTTCAAGAAGGAACTATATATCCTACCCATGTTAATATATAACATACCTGGACACAGGAAGGATAGTTTTCCCTTATTCATTCTAACCAGATGGTTGCCAGCTGGTCAATCTCTAAACAAACAGGACAGCCACAAAAAACTGCACGAGAAAGGGCACTCCTCATCATGAACCATAATAAGAACACAAAGCAAAAATCTGTGTCAGGTTTCTACACTAGCTTTTAGGCAAGAAAGAAAACCATTAATCAAACCCTAGTGAAAAAAAAGTACATTTTCATGTATTACAAATATATTAAAATCTTCTATAGTACATTGCAAATATACTAACAAAAAATTGTACCATGAGTTAATATATAAAAAGTATTCTAGCATCATTCTTTTACCAATTTTTGGAATTAAACTTAAAACATACTACAAAATAATTGCCTTATAGTTCACTTTCCAAAAATATGGTATAGGAAAATATACTTTAAGTAAAAGGTCAGTGTAATTTCCAATGCACACTTATTTAAACTTTGTTTTTCAATTTATTTTTAGCATATTTTAAAAAATATTTTTTTTTAAATGTAACATTGTACAGGAAGCATGTATTAGAATACAAAATGGAACATCAGTATATTTTCAGTTAAATTTAAATATACTTATTCATGCTTATATTTTAGTGTAATACTTAATACTCTCACACACGCTCAAACTTGTTTTTGTGCAACTGAAACTCAACAAACCACAATGCTACACTTTTTTTTAACTGCAGCAGCGTTATGCTTGTGTGCTGTTCTGCTGTGCTTTTCTCCGCTTCTCATTTGAATGTAACGACTTGAAGCTGCATCAATGCGCACTTTAGTTCTTACCATTATTATTTTATTTGTATCTGCATAATGTAAATTTCATGGTTTTTGTTAGATAATTTGTAATTAAGTACATAGTTTAAACTATAGAATGTACTGTCTAATGTGTTGTTGCTAAATCTTATGTTCTTGTTTAATGCTCCGTAGCTTTCACTCTATTTTCAGAGTCTCTGTGTAACAGCTAGAATCAACACACCAGGTTCAAACTAATACTGTATGGTCTAATAATGATGCCGATTTTTGTAGGAAAAGCGTTTGTAGAAATAGTTAAAAGGTTAAAGTTAGAAATAAGCTGTTCAGCTTTAATGTAATCAGTGATATAACTATTTCAGGTTGTAGCTGAACGGCAGAACTCTCTGCATAACTTATCAATATGAAGAAATACAATTTTGTAAGATTAAGTATCTTACACGTAAGATAATTGTACTTCTTTCGTCGTCAGCCGAATACACTCCCTGTTCGGTAATCGGAGAGTGAATTACAGATGAGAAATCGAAAAAGTAGATTGAATAAAGATTAAATTTAGTCTTAAAACCATTCGTAAGCGTAATTACTATCTACTGGTGTATCATACATTGAGCAAGTAGCTTTTTAGTAGCTTATTAGTAGTTTAGGATAAAGTAGATCATATAATCCAGCCCATAACTGTTCATAACATCGCTTTTACTTAACATTTGAGCGCATAACACTGGGTTCTCAGTTCGGGTATTTTACACAAACTCACCTCGGACTGCTGCAGATATTTTCGAGTTTGTTTCTGTTTGGTGAAGATTTGGGTGGCTTGTAGTTACATTACAGTCTTCCGCATAGTCTGTTTATATCTGGTAATCTATCAGTTTGATTGGCTCTGTTAAATTATACGTATAGCCACACCCACCGTGGAAAAAGCGTTATATTTGTCCAAAAAAGCACTAGATGCTGTGACGTAATCTGGCACAACTGCTCATAACATCCCTTATACTCAACATTTTAATTAAATATTTGATGCAGATTAAACTTCGGACACAGACCTACAGTAACACCTTAACGCCTTAAGGCGCAACGCTCAGCTTTCATAGTGTACGTACCATTTATTGGAGTAAGCCATGGACTTACGTACTTGTGGGCTGTTAACATATCAGTAGCACCATTTTGATGACTGTGGGTACATCTGTACCTGAAAAGCAGATGCAAAATATTATCTGATAGCATGAATTCTAGCCATCATGATGTGTTTCTGCTGCATAATGAACATATTCAGAATGCTAAACTTAGCTAATTCACTTTTGTTGTCTAAACAAGTGAGCAGTAACAGTTTGACAGATGTGGGAACACCTTTACTTAGATCATAGACAGGAAAGTGATGATTCTAGCCATCGGGTTGTGTTTCCCCCTGCTATAATGAACATTCTTAGAAGGATAAAACTCACCTAAATCACCTGTAGTGTGGAAACTAATCAGTAGCAACAGTCTGATAGGTGTGGGAACCTCTTTACTTAGAGAATATGAGGAAAACAGTATGTGACAGTGACAATTCACAGACTTCATTTCACAGAAGTCAGCAGTAACACTGGCGAGATTTTGTCTGATATTTCTTCTCAAACATGACTTGTCAGTAAAGTGGAGCAAAACCATATGTGCCATAACAGAATTAAATTTTTATGGTGTTACATGATCAAAAATCACACCTGTTAAAAGCCTCCGATCTGCCTTTTTCTAACTAGTAACTAGGTAACTAGTCTCAAAACTCACTCTCTACACACGCCTAAGCCCTCATTCCACTGAGCTGAATTTGCTATCAACCTCTTCTGTCTCCTGATTTAAAATCGGCTCTGAAGTGGCTGCGGTCGGTACCAATTCCGTTAATTTTTCAAGCATAGTGACCTAACATTGAGCTGTTAACAGTTTAATCAAATTTGTAAGGACAGCAAAACGACTCTACAGCACATTTTAACATGAGGCAGCAATGAAGTGTTATCATCATCATAATGTTTCAATTACAAGCCATTAAGGAATTTTACAATGTTCTACCGAGCCCTAAATGACTGATAATGAAACCGTACCGTCGCTACCGACATGAAGCTAAATTAAAACGACACTACCAACTATTAAAACTATTACCAATGTGATAACGACCTCATATCGTCCTGCTAACATGTAGACACTGACCTACTGTATGGACATAGGCAGGGGACATAGGCATACCGATTCCAAATCCGGGTGGTTAAATGAGTAAAACCTCCAGAAATACTTCTGTACAGGGACGTGCACAGACATTTTGAGACTGGGGAATAACTGGGGAGGTTCTGTGCTGATATGCTTTAGTTATTTTGTTTATCCTATTCATCTGCAATGCCTTGTACAACTGAACAACGGGTCTTCACTTCACCGGAAAAGGGAATAAAAACTTTCCCATAAGTCATTGTGGGTCGCTGGAGCGTGAAATAAATGGAGCTCGAAAAAGGGATTTATATATTTATCATCATTATTGTCGACGTCAACATCATATATAGGACATGGTCATTTACATTTTGATTTAATCAAGAAATCCTTAGTATTACATACAGTGGTGTGAAAAACTATTTGCCCCCCTCCTGATTTCTTATTCTTTTGCATGTTTGTCACACAAAATG
>JAQQZT010000037.1:30647037-30658233 GCA_030068275.1 Clarias platycephalus | reverse complement strand
AAAGAGCCGCGGGTTCGAGAGCCCCCCCCCCCCCCCCCCCTCAATACTCTGTCATAAGAATTTATTTGGTATCAAATGTCATTCTACAATAGATTTATGTATAATAAAAATATATATATATATAAATATCTGAAATTGTCAATAATGAATGACATATTTTTTTCCACTTAAGTGTTCCGTGAACTGTGTATATCTTTTAATTTGAAGAGACTGAGAACCTGGTAAACAGGAAACTGTTTATAACTGTTATAACGGATGGCAAAGAATAATCAATTGATATCGATTGAAAAATAATTCATAAAAAATGCCAGAAGTGTCCTGTGATAATTATTTATCTTTTTTTTGTACCATAAAAGCCATAAAATAAGGAGACTATTCGTTGATGGCTCTCGCCATTCTTATAGAATTTTTTGTGAGAAAGGAAGCACTGGGCAGGAAATATATATTTTTTTCAATTGATCATCAATCATCTACTTGTTACTGGGTGACATTTAAGTTGAAAGATGATTTGGAAAGACTTGTTTTTGGCTTTCCTTCAGATAGAACTGACTGTTGAAAGTCCTAGTATGTTGCTTTATGATCCATTTGTATTATTATTATTTTTTCCCCCATCTCTAGAACAATTTCATGGAAGTCCATAAGCCAGTGTTGGAGCTGAAAGATGTCCCTCCACCTCCACTTCACAGTGCCTCTCAGCAGCCTCTTGCTCTGGCCCCCAAGCCTGTGCCTCCTCCCTGCCAGCTCCCTGCTTCAGACCCTCAACTCCCCCAGCAGCCCCTTTCTCAGCTGCAGCCTGGTAGCCCTAAAGTAAGCTTGTGTTCCCGCTGTGAATGCAGCCTGCACGTCCAACAGCACTCGGGCTCCCTTGAAGCCAGGGCCCACAGTTTAGGTGACGGTTTCGGTGGTGGCTGTAGCATTAGCAGCAGCGTTAATCCTAGCACTGGTGGTGGTGGTGGTCGTCCTGCACTTTTTTCCCCTACACAGCTGCAGACCCCGCAGAGTTTCGGGTTCCGGGTGGCCTCAGTAGCCACGTCTCAGCCCATGGCAGCTCACACACACCCGTCCTGCTGCGGGCATCTTCACACTTGTTCTCCTGTCTCAGCGGGTCGTCTGCAGCCAAATCACGGGCCCTGCGTGGCCTTACCCGGGTGCTGCCGCTGTAGCGAGGAGCATCGGGTGGAACAGCACTACCATTCACACGGTGACGCACCATCCTCTACTCACCTCTGCACTAACAATTTGTACCTCGAGCACAACACCGTCTGTCAGAAGGGAGCACACTACTGCCATCAGTGTTTAAGAAAGGTTGGTTTTTTTCGCCGGCAGCACAGCTTTACACTTTTCAAAGGGGTTGTTGAGTTTTTAGTCGAGTCCTTCAGGAGTTTTAGAGCTGTACTTGTGTAGTAAGTTCTCACTCAAAGTGTTCCACAAGTGTTTTTCAGTTCATCTGGTGCTTAAATAATTCACAGTATTAGCGACCCAAAAGTAATAAATGCTTTATCGTTTATTAAACTGTGTTTTCACTACTTACATTCTTTTTTTTTGTGGGTTGTCAATAAGGATAGAAGAAAGAAAAGTGCATGACATCTATAACTTTTCTATAAAATCTCTCACTTTGATACTGCATCATAATTATTTGTGGGTTAGTTTCACTTTCATGAAAATTCCCAGACCTATAAGGGGAAAATTTAATGCAATAGAGGAAAAGTTTATTTAATAACTTTCAGCAGCAGTGTGTTTCTATGCTCCATTGATTGCTCTTGGCTCTGTGTCCCAACACAGATTTGCAAATATGCATTAGTGCAGACTAGTGATGTGCGGGCCGGGTATTTTTCCAACCCGCGGATCCTGCTTTTATGAAATTATTTGGCCCGCCCCAGCCCGCCCCGCACCACTGTATTAAAATTTTTTTTTTACAACCCGCCCCGCGACAATTAAATTATGTAAATTCCCGACCTCAATTTCTCCCGCACCTCGTCTTCCATCTTCACTTTTATTTCTTTGTTTTTGTTGTGACTGGCAGCGGAATTGCACGAAACATACATGGATTTTTTTTTTAATTTTGTTTTTAATAACCCGCCCCAACCCGCCCCGCAAATAAAGGGTTACCCGCGGGGTCCTCGGGTTTCGAGACGACCCGCGCATCACTAGTGCAGACATATAAATAAGATCTTAGGTGTACTGTGTTGTTTTAAAACATCAGCTCAAGAACCTGTAGACACTGATTGGGCATTTTTTCTTTCTAATAATTATTGAATGGTTGTATTTTCAACATTAATGTTGGGTAGATTTTGACCTACCGATTATTATGACCTTCACTATATTGACAAAAGTATTTGTCCAAACCTACAATGACATTGTATCCGAATACATGTACTTCAATATGGAGTTGCAGTTTGCAGCGCTCACAAGGGAGTGTTTCTGTAGCCGTTTGTGCCCATTCATTCTGTAGAACATTTTTGAGATCAGACACTGATGTTGGACAAGTCTGGCTCGTATCTTCTGGCTCGCAATCTTCATTCTAGTTCATCCCAAAGGTGCTCGATTGGGTTAAGGTCAGGGCTCTGTGCAGGCACCGAGTACACAGAACTCATCAAACCATGTCTTTATAGTCCTTGGGTCATGTGGGAATAGAAAAGGGCCTTCCCCAAACTCTTGCCACGAAGTTGGAAGCATAGCATTTGTCTAAAATGTCTTGGTATGCTGAAGCATTAATATTATTTAGATATTAGAGATTTAGATAAGACGCCTGATTGAAACTCCTGAATTCAATAATTAACAGGTTTGGCCATATTGTGTACCTCTTACTTAAAACTGAACTTGAATTGTTTCTTTAGTGAATAACAGATGAGTTGATGAAGATATTCTGATGCAATTGCATTGATCAGTAAATCAAAGTTGTTACCTACCAGGTTGTTCGATTTGTTTGCTATGAGGTTGATGTTTATGAGTGACCTGTTCAGCCCACACAGGGTTTGGGTGCTGCTGACTCTGAGAAGGTTTGGCCGAACATCCCCCCTCCTCAGCCCTGCCCTTCTACTGTACCTATCTGTAACGGCTGTAGACTTCCTGGAACCTCCAACGATGGCATTCTGCACCCCACCAGCATTGGGAAAATTAACCAGAAATATGGTCAGTGCATGAATGGACTTGGTTTTTTTTTAATTAACATTATTTGAAATATATCAGAAGGTTCTGGTGCACTGGACGTGGTTTTGTTGTGCAGTAGCTCTAATAAGAAATGTCTGTATTAGGGTCAACTGAAGGTGGTGTGCAAGAGTCCTTGCCCCCCGTGGGTGTGTTTTGGGACATAGAGAACTGTGCTGTGCCCAGCGGGCGTTCAGCTGCCACTGTAGTTCAGAGACTCCGTGAGCGTTTCTTCCAGGGACACCGCGAGGCCGAGTTCATCTGCGTGTGTGACATCAGCAAAGAGAACAAGGCTGTCATTCAGGAGCTTAACAACTGCCAGGTAAACAGGGACATGCATAGCCTATTTATTTATCACCTCCTATCCACCTTATTATGAACACAGCTATTAGACTTTGCAAGCTACAGTTATGACCAGAAATTGGTATTACTAGCTTGCTAGCGGTTCATCAAAGAGAAAAGAACTTGTGAAAGCCTAATCCTTGTCGATGAAGGACACTGGACACCTTTAGGATATCTCAACCACCAGCTAATCTCAGTATTGTTTAGTTTAGTAATGTTGTTCTCTTGACAGGATGCCACCTTGAAGTTTTCACTAGTACACCAGTGTGCAAACTTTTGAAAGAAATTCCCCCCTCTTATTTTTTTATTATTTTTTTAATAATAACCTAATAAGTCTTTAATAATAATAACCTAATAAGTCTAACCTTCTCTCAGGTCACTGTTGCTCACATAAATGCCACGGCCAAAAATGCTGCTGATGACAAACTCCGACAGAGTCTCAGGCGCTTTGCTGAAACGCACACCGCTCCTGCCACAGTCATCGTAGTTTCTTGTAAGTGTTTAACATGAACTATATTAAAACCTTGGATTGCGAGTAACTTGGTCTGCGAGTGTTTTGCAAGATAAGCAAAAATCGGTTTAACAACAACACGATACAACATTTCCACGAAATCCCCATAAGAAAGCATTTGTAATAACTCCATAAAAATGTTGAAAGCTAAGTCTATGCACACGTAATTATTAACCCTGTTAACTGTTTGTGATGCCTCTGTTCCAGTACGAAAATAACTATCCAGGTATTCATTATAACAATTTGAATTAAATATTAGACAGGAAAGTTGCTTCTGATGGTATTTTTGAGACGAGCGACATTACGAGGTTACAATACAATGATGGATTTAATTGGATGAACATTAACATCTTTGTAAGCTTCTGTGCTTTGATATCTATTTCACTTCTACCCTTCTCGGTGTGTAGCTGATGTGAACTTTGCCAGTGAGCTGAGTGACCTTCGACATCGCCACGGCTTCCAGGTTATTCTGGTGCACAAGACTCAAGCCTCACCTGCTCTCCTGCAGCACGCGCACCTTCACGTCCTGTTTGAGGACTTGGTTTCTGAATTGCCTCCCAGGATGCTAATCAAATCACAGGTATTTTTATTTTCATCCTATAATCCCGGGGCTGGAATATTTAGTCGGCTGAACACCGTTTGCAAAGATAAAATTTTTATTCAGTGGCCAGATATTACCTGAGCTCCACTATGCTTATATTTTATGAACTCTAGAAGACTCTGGCCCTTGTTAAACCTATGGCCCTCTGTACAGGAGTGCAGCCTTGCCCCAAGCTACAGCCATGACGTGCTACTCCTGACAATATATTGGATTAATTACAGGCTGTAGGTTGTGTTCAATTATTTGCATTTTTAAATTTCTTTTTGTAATTTAAGCTTGGAGTAGATGAAGGAAATCGTACTTAAAAAAAAAAAATCCTTACAAATCTCAAAACCAGTAACTACCTCAGTGAAACAGTCCGAGAAAACCTAGAGTGCTCCCTCTTTCTTTGCTCCCCCAGCCCTGTTTCAACCTCCTCTTTGTGCACAACCTTCCCACGCACCGTGACGCCAAGTCTGTCAGTAGCAGGCTTCAGCGCCTGTCCAATAACTGCGGTGGGAAAGTGCTGGGCGTGTCCGGCGGCACCGCTGTGCTCCGATTTGCCAGTGCAGAAGCAGCTGAGCGCGCCCGTAAGCGCATGGAGAACGAGGACGTCCTAGGAAACCGCATCACTGTGTCATTTTCCCCCGATGGGCTACAGGAGGAGGAGGCGGAGCCGTCTCGGCCAGCCGCCCCTTCCTCCTTTTCTAACGGCCTGTTCCTCCCAGTGGAGAAGCTGCGGTCACCACGTCGCCCCAGGCGGGCGTCGCGAGCCTCACAAAATGGCAGGGATGCTGGGGTAAATGTTCCAGAAAGACCTTACAGCCCTAGGAAAGTGGGGCATGCTTCTTCCTGCAGCCCAGTGTTGAAGTCCCTTTCCCAGGTCAGAGGTGTAACCGTGCCATCTGCCTCCATTCTCCCTTCATCCTTCAGCTGTTAAGATGCTCACACCATGCCTGCTCTTCAGCTTTAATGTAAAATTCTGAGCCCACATATTCAAGATTGTCCAACAAACCAAATTTTTTTTAAATTGCTCACAATTTGGCCTGTCAGTTCTGTTCAACAGGAGGAAGAATGTGAAGTTCCAATGATCAGGATTGTTGTTTGTTGGAGAATGTTGACCGTGTGCCAGGTTTTTACCCATTCTGTGCTTACCCGCATTTGCTCATAACCCTGTCTACCTACAGCTGCTAGATGACCCTTCTCTTGCTGCTGTTGCCTTGCTTTAAAACCCATCATATGAAGGAATGATTCATGTTCATGTAACTAAGCAGTAGCTTTGCATGAGCTCAGATTTTCTTTTATCATTTTATCCTTTCCATCTCTTCTGCTTCTCTTTTTAATTTTCAGTCCTGCTGTGTAGCTCCACAGTATGTAGTTACATCCATTTTGCCTAGCATACTATTGCAGGAAATTCTGACTCCGATTAAACTGATTGCTCACTGCCTTAACTTTAGGATAATTTATATTGTTTTGTGATTTAGAACAATCTTTTTTTCCATATTAGGACAAAACAAATTACAAAAGAAAAATGTTTGGAGTTTGACTTTCCTGCAACAGGGGTGAAACATGGGAATTACCGTTATTCCTTCATCTCATTCCTTAATCACAGTTATATTGGCGGTTTGTGAGAGGTTCATGTATTACTTTACTTAAACCCAGGACGTGAGTGGTATGGAGTCTAAGGCCAGGACAGGGTTCCCTCTGGAGAAAGTCCGTGCTGCATCTGCGTCTCCTCAGAGCAATGGCCTGTCTTCTCAGCTGCAGCCTGCTAAACCAGCCTTCCCTGCAGACCTCCTGCAACGGGGCCGCAGGTACTGCTCCTTCCTACCCCCTTCCTCTTATGTTAAAAATGGTACGTTTGACTTGACTCTGTATTGGAAGGTCTGTTTCACTGTGAAAGCTGCACCACGTGTTCTGCAGCACCAGCCCTCATCCTGAATCCATAATTAGGTGTAAGCTTTTAGAAAAACAAACAAATATATTTCCTTCTGGTTTGGATGGCGATGTAAGCGTCAGGTTTTGTGTGCGTAGGAGAGACTCGTGCAGCCTGCGCAGTACTACAGATTCTCCAGCAGAGTCATTTCAGGTGAGCACACCATCAGCTTTCAGCAAACTCAACCTGCACACTTCCTTCAGCCCGCTGATGTTCTCGCAGGGATCTTGGTCCTCAAGGTGTGTGTCTTTTAGCAAGCCATGCATAGTATTAACCAGTATTATCCAGATCCTTCTTCACATCCAGTTAACCAGTGCTGCTACACATCTCTTTCAGGAGTGCATCTCCGTGTCCGTCCAACCGCTCGTCCCCGCTGAGTGTCCCTTCTCGTAGCCCATGTCCCGACTCACAGACCGAGCCTTTCTCAGACGGTGCAGATATCCAAGTAGCCAACCTCGATTACAGGATGTCCAGGAAAGAGTTGCAGCAGATCCTGCTCGACACTTTTGCCAAGCATGGCAGGGTGAGAGAACATCCGAATCCTCCTGTCCAACTATAATATCAAAATGCAACTCGAGTTAAAACCCTCATGTGATCATTCTGTTTATTGCTGTCTATTTCCCATCCTGTGTTTCAGGTGAAATCTGTTGAGCTCAGTCCTCACACAGACTACCAGCTCAAAGCTAAGGTACAGATGGGTTCTCTGCAGCAGGCTATCGGAGCCGTCAGCATCCTTCACCGCTACAAGATTGGCAATAAGCGCATCCATGTCTCCCTCATCACCGGTGCAAATAACAAATCCCTCACCTGCCTCAGGTACTGACCTCTGACATGCATTAATCATTACACTTACAGGGTTGTGTCCTCCCTTGCTTATATTTGTAGACAGTTTTCATTGAAGTTATTCTTTATTTCTCTTTCATACAGCTCAGAGATCATCAGTATTCTTCAGGATTCTCCAGCAAACTGTCTTCCACTCTCTAAATTTACTGAAATTTATGAGAAGAAGTGAGTCACATTATACAGAGTCACATTATACAGACCAAGTGTGCACACTTTTCTTCTTTTTTCTTTTTTTTTTTTTTTTTCTTTACACGTAGTCTCTGACTTATGAACATATGAGTTACAAATTTCCTCAGATATCAACGAACCACAGTTCAATCGCGGAACTAGCTCGTGTATTTTACTAAGAATAGACACTGCAGTCTACTAGATAGCAATATTTACAATCATAAACAATATTTTCAGTGTGTAAGTGAATGTATAAAATGTTCAAAGTGTCTACAGTGGGAAACAGCTCTGAGACAAAATGGTGTCCGGGATTTCCCCTGACGATTTAAAGGCGCCAGAGATGTTTCACTGTGAGATTAATTTCCTCAGGCACGATTAAGTATTTTGGCCACGTGTTGGGAAAGGGGACAAATTTAGTCAAGTGGAACCTTGGATTACGAGCATAATTCGTTCAGGAAGTGGGCTCATATTTTAAAACCTTTGTAAATCAAAGCGAATTCCCCCTTAAGAAATAATGGAAACTCAAGTTATTCGTTCCACAGCCAAAAAAATTCATATATAAAAATAATTAACACAAAATATTAAGTAGAAATAAAACAAATTAACCTACACTTGACTTTTAAAAAAAGTAAATATAAATCCAGACATAAGTGTGTGTGTGTGTGTGTGGCTAAAGTAAGAGGAGAGGAGGAATCGGCCCCTCCCCCTTCTCATCTTACACAGTAAACCTTTCTCCTCTCTTATTTGAGTTTCACGCACACATATACCCACACTAACGGAAAGACTGTTTTATCTGAAAAATTAGCAATGAACATTGCTAACAATTCTTGCGTGAGCGCACACTAACAGAATCACTGCTGTAAAAATAAAAAAACAAATCAACCTGCACTTTACCTTTTGAAAAGAATTGCGACAGAGCAGAGTTTCTGTGTAGAGCAGAGAGTGTTTGTGTGTGAAGGCGAGAGGAGAAGGGTGTGTGTGTGTGTGTGTGTGTAAAGGCGAGGGGAGGAGGGTGTGTGTAAAGGGGCACGGTGTCAAATTATGCACGCGCACACACACAACGGCATGCTGACCCAGGGAGAGAAAGAAAATGGATCTTTAACCTCTCTAATGAGACTTTCTTTTACACGCACGCTGTACACACACGCATACAAACACAAAATAATGTTTTATGCGCACACACGTGGTCAGTGTTATAGTTAACAGTACACGCGCGCACGGATGTTGATTATACCAGTGAGAGACGCGCACTAAGACCCAGCAGGGGAGATGATTACTCACAATTCCGCAGCGCAAGAGATAGAAAAACAATTGGCTCAGTTGTGATCACGTGACGCTCGGCGTCAAAACAAGAAGCGCATGCGTGATACACGATACTCGGTACTCGTAAACCAACACTTGTTCGTTTTTCAAGTCAAAATTTATTACAAATCTTTGCTCATCTTGCGGAACACCCGCAAACCGCGTTACTTGCAATCCGAGGTTCCACTGTATATTTGTGTAAAAAGCATGTAAGACTCACTTTGCCAGACTTAAGAACAAATCCGACTTGCGAACGTGATCCTGGAATGAAACTTATTCGTAAGTCAGGGACTACCTGTATTTATTTATTTATTTTTGTCAGGTGTTGGTATTCAAAGTCTGTGTACTAGGATGTAATGGTACTAGAATGTCAAATGACCATTTTCAGTTTAATTCCTTTAAGTCATTAGTGGGCTTTTTTCCCCACTTCAGATTATTTAAAACATAAACAAAACTAAAGAATAATTTAATGGATCTGATATAGAAAAATGTGACCGCAATTATTGTCACCTTTTGTTGAGCATGGGTTCAAAGGCTTAACCAGTTTATTTGACTGAGGTTAATTAAGCCTGGGAAGTATGAACAAGTTCTAACCATTCCTTAAAGTATAATTTCTCTAAACAATTAGAACAGTATGGTTAAATTTTTCTTTTTTTTTACAAAATTATGTGTTGTGTAAGACATGCAACAGGAGAGTCTTCTCAGGAGATCACAAAGCTAGATGTTTGTAAACATTATCATTCTTGTAACATACCAGTTTCTGCTGCTATACTGTATAATCCTTTGATTTCTCAGTAAAAAAGGGTTTTAAACAGTATAAGCTTCCTTCCAGACTGCATCATTAATCATGTGGTCACTTTGAACTATGATTTTCACTTGGCTCTCTAGATTATTTGAACATATTTACTGACATTTCTTTTGGTGAGTTTAACTTTAACTAATAGGTGTTTAATTGAGTTGCAGTAGGTTTACTCATTCCTGGTCTGGATGTGCTAACCTGCAGGTTTGGCCGTAAACTGGTGGTGAGCGATCTCTACAGATTGCCAGAGATAGTGGCTGTTCGTGAACAGAGCGGAGGGCGCTTGGTTTGTCTTCTGTCTAGCAGCCTAGCCAGGCACAGTCCCCTGGGCTCCTCCCAGTCTCATGACGGCTCCTCCACCAGTGGCAGTCCTGTGGTGTTTGAAGAGCTCGAGTATCACGAGCCTGTCTGCAAACGTCACTACACAGAGCAAGATTTCAGGTAGGACCATAAACACAGGATTAACGGTTTACTGCATGGATAGTCTTTATAAAATGCACTGCATTTTTCTTTTGGAAAACAGCCTTTCCTCTCATATGTATTCTTTTTTTTTTTTTTTTTTTTTTTTTTTTTAAACCCATGTGTAGTGAGGCAGATTATGACCCTGACACATATAAGATCCCATTTGTTGTGGTGTCTCTGAAAGCCTTGTCTGCACACGTGCACAGTCTGCTGCAGTCACATGAGGGTACCATCCCCTTGCTGAGGTAATACGTCTGCCCTCGTTCACATGCGAGCAACAGGTGCAAAGTCGGGTGTTTTTATTGTTGAGGGATTTTTACGAGTGTAAATATCATGACCTTATTTTTTCATCTCAGTTTCCCAGAATGTTATGCGTCAGAGTTCAGTCCGTTGACCGTGGCTGAAGAAGGAAAGCTGGAGGGTAGTGTTCCGCTGGAGCACCTCATTACCTGTATACCAGGTATCACCGTAGTAACTGCACAGAATGGCTATAAGGTCATCAAATGGATCCACAACAAACCCCCACCACCCAATGCAGGTACGCAGCTGTTTAAATAAAAAGAGAGTCTGTACATTGGTTGGAATTCGCTCTGTTAATGGTATCTTTACATTTCATACAATAGGAGACCCCAAAGAAAAAGTCTTCCTGTCAGTATGTCTGTGCAGCGGATTTTGTCACAACTGGCTAAACAGAATTTAATGATACTTTTCCTTTGGTATTAACCTGAAGTTAAATCTGAGCCGTAAATTAAATCAGTATGTCGAGTAGAAGGGGCGTTATTCAGTGTTTATTTGTTTCCCCTTGAGGTGGCCATGGTTATACCCATCAGAGCCAATCAAAGCGATAGTTTACCTTGTACACAGAGTGGAACTACCGTAATGCACCTACAAGCCTATATAAATAAGAGGTTTTCAATTCAAGGCCCTTTCAATTATATTTTTACATATTCATATATTGGAGGAATAAAGACAGGCAGACATGGACGTGGACTTCAACCTGAAATAACATCATTGATTACATTAAGCTGATCAGCTTAATTTTATCTTTAACCTTTTCACTATTCCTACAAACTCTTTACTATTGCTAGATCTTTATAACTCTATAT
>JAQQZT010000037.1:30610834-30642998 GCA_030068275.1 Clarias platycephalus | reverse complement strand
ACATTTTGTGTGACAAACATGCAAAAGAATAAGAAATCAGGAGGGGGGCAAATAGTTTTTCACACCACTGTATATTTAATTTTTATTTCCAAATGAAGGTAGTGGATGGAGCTGAAGAAAAAGAAGTCCAGCTTATCAACAGAAAATCACTACGTACTCTTACGTCACAGTTGCTGTCTATAATGATGTCACTTCCCGATGAGCACAACTGGCTGGGAGTGGAGGCACTGCAGAAACAGTACGAGTCCGTGTACGATCAGCAGCTCAACCCCTGCGAATACGGCTTCGTCTCACTCACTGAGCTGCTTAAGAGCCTGCCCTACCTGGTGGAGGTGTGCGAGAGAGAACCTGCTATCATCTTAACATCTTAATCAAGTTTAAACAAGCTGTTAAAACCATTTCGCAGTGCTCTATTTGTGTGCTTGTAGCAATGATTCTTGAGTAACAAAAATTATTATTCTTTCATTAAATCTCTGTTCTCTGTATAGTTGTTCGAGGAGGAGGAGGGTGATAAAACCAAAGAGCAAGTACGGTTAACTCGGCTGTACCAGTTTGCTCGGAAAGTCCGAGCCCTCCTGCACACCTACCACTATAACCAGATCTTCCTGACTGAGTTTTGGGGTGCCTTTAGCAAGTACACAGGCCGAGAGTTCCAGCCTCGTGACTACGGATACAGCACTCTGGATGAACTCCTGACTGCCGTACCGCAGGTCAGTTTTTAAATGTTTCTGGTTTAAACGAAAAATCTGTTTTATTTATTTATTATTATTTTTTTTTTTTAAAGTTCTATTCGCACGGCGTTAATATTATCTGGGGACCTCGTGTGATTCCACATCTGAGTTTTGTGTGGCACATTCGCATGGGAAAAGCGAAGCCTGCGATTTTACTCGAATTTACTGACTTGTCTTCCGGATATGATGTTTTTCATACAAATAAATATTACGTTTGATATATTACATTTGTTACAAATAAAGGCCTTTTCCCTCTCTGCACATTGTATTGTTGTATGGTGTGTAGTGATATGACCCAGCAACGGGAAGGTTGCAGAAGATTGATTATAAAGGTGCGCAGGAAACAAAAACCTTGAAAAAGAAAGATAGATGACCTCGGCAAATCACAGACATGCTGATTCACTAATATATATTATCGCAGGACCTCGGGGTTCGGTGAAATATGGTAGGACATTTGCAGGTTGAATTTTTATTTATTTATTTATTTATTTATTTTTTAACCGTACAGATTACGGACATGGCCGATTCGCATAGGATTAAGATCCCAGACGATCCCAGCAATTATTACAAATCACACAAGGTCCCCAGATAATACTAATCTCGTGTGAATAGGACATAAGACCTAACACACTCTAGGTGCAACAGTAGAAAAGGAAGGAAATTGGTGTTTCCTGTTTATTTTCCATCCACTTATATTTCTTTTTATTTATTGTTACATCTTATGAATTCTAACTGGTAGCCTGGTAGCTAGTATGTTTGCGTACAAAGTTTACTCGGTGGAAGGTTATGAGTTTGTGCTGTTTTTTTTTTTTTTTTTTTTTTTTTTTGTCCCTCATATCATGACCGAAGCATTCTATGTAGCATGATTTGAAAAGTGCTAGTAAAAGGATGGAAGCAGCATTGATTGATGAGGAAATCTTTTCCACCCCCACTCCCTTTTTTATTTATTTATTATTGTTGGTTGAAAACGATGTAGCAGTTTTTGGTGTTTTTCCTGCTCTATCACACACACTTTAATTCAGAAAAGGCTGTTAATTTGATCAGTTAAATCACTGGTGCTTGGATCTGAAAAAAAACACCAAGTCTTCCACTGGGTTGGTCTTAATTGTTTAGATTTCACCCGAGTTATTTCTATTTATCATTCAAATCCTTTTTCTGCAGGTCGTCTGGATCAAAGGCCACGGGCACAAGAAGATAATAGTCCTGAGGAATGATATGAAAGGTGAGGGAACATTAGTATAAAGGTCTTGCTTACGGGTTGAGATTTTGTTAAGCTTTACCCAGGCAGTAATTGATGTATTGATTACTGACGGTTCCCTGACTGTATAAATATCCAACAAGCAAAGCATCAAGTAGGATGTATGAAAAAAGAGTCCAAGCCACATACTTGTACTGTACACAATTAATATTAATTTCTATATTCTAAAATAGTAACAATATTAGTAAATTCACACCTGCTTTATCAATTATGAAAAGCTTCCCAGTCAAATTACTTCCACACCGCTTCAGTTGTTCTTCCGCTGGAGTCGTGTTTGTTTACCTGAACTTAAGTATCGAGCGTGCTGGTGCTATTTCTGCTTTTGATTAATGTGTATGCGTCATCAGCTCGCGGTAGCCCCGCCAACACGGAGAGCCCTCAACCTGAGGAGGCCCGAGAGAGCCCGAGCCCTGTCGGCACAAACAGCCCAGGTAAACACACACAAACATGTGTTCATATTAGTGAATTGTACGTGTGCGCAGTAACTTCAGGATCATGCAAATGATGCACATTATTAAGTGATGTATAAATCAGATACAGTTGGATTGCAAAGATTGCAATTCGTGGCAGGTTCCGGTGTTCACCATAAAATTTATTTTTTTTGAAAAGTCTCACACAATACATTGATAATAATACATCACCTACCATTCTCAGTTCTCATAGTGGCATGTGGGAGTCGAGGCTTTGAACATTTTTAATGTTTTTTGCTTGTTGACTAATCCCAACAGTGCAAGATTTAATAAGATAAGAAGAAAGTGTCTCTTGTCCTCAGGTGGCAGTACTGGTGAAGCAGAGCTGCTGTGTCTAAGCTCCGGTTCTCCTGTGGACCTGCTGTGCGGGCCGGTTCCCTCCTGCCTGCCTTCGCCTCAACTACGTCCTGACCCGGTTCTGCTCCAGCACAGAGACCTCATCCGATTCGAGGAGCACTCTCACAGCCAGCCCACGGGCGGCACCGGAGAGGATCAGGCCGTCCACGACCGTCAGCCTCAAACCGCCCTGATGCCGACTGAGTGCCGCTCCGCTTCAAATGAAGAGAACGAAATGGAGAAAACGTCATCAGTGTGGAGCGCAGGTGAAGATGCCATCGACGATGTCGAAAAGGACGCAGAATGTCCGAGTGGAAATGCTAGATCTAATACACCCAAGCCCTCGCAACCTTCCAATCTCAAACCCTTGGCCACAGAAAGCCCCAGCAAAAGAGCCTTTCGGAATAAAATAAAACTTGCAGCTAATTTTTCCTTCTCTTCAGCGCCCTCAGTCTAAAATTACTTGTTAATCAGATCGAGCTCCCAAATGCCATAGTGTTTTATTTTATTAGTTTTATTTATTTTTTTTGACCGCTCTGGTAAAAATAAATAAATTGAGAGAGGCTTATGCGGCCAGCGAAATAAATCCACGCAACTCTACATGCAGAGCTGCGGCTGTGAGGGATTTGATCTGACTAAAAGTAGCCTGAAGGGGACACCCCTCCCTGTGCTTCTGATTCTTCTTCTTCTTCTGCTTCTGTCTCTCAAAACGTTCAACGCACTTGCTCATCATTTAGTTTTTACAGTTTTTGTTTAGTTGGTTGGTGTAAATCCTGAGTATTTCAATATTCTGAGTTTTACGTTCTGCTGAAAAATCGCGTCTTCTAGGATACGTTTAACGAAACATGAGTTTATATGAAATGAAAACACACCTTCAAGTTAGCTGTAACCAAGGCAACCCTGTGCTGTTTTTGGGCATCATGGTTTTCACCGAATTGATTTCCTGATCAAGTTTGAAGTCCTCTGATTGACCCTGCTCTTCCTGCACACGATATTGTAACAAATACAAAGGAGACGTCATCTCCTATTTATGCACAGGATGGTTTTTAAATAATATTAAGTTATTGAATGAGGGAGTTAAATATATAAATTGTAAGAATCTTTAAAATGATGTGAAGTCCTTATGTATTTGTAGGATTTCTGCAACTGTGTGCTTCAAAAGTTTTTTTTTTTTTCTTTTTTTTTTGCCTTCCCCCAGATACGATTTAGAGTAGATTTCTGGTCCATGATTTAGTGCACATGTTGAAGTATTGGCATTCTGTTCAAGATATTAAGAGTGCAGTTCTCTTCGATAGAGATTAGGAGATGAGCAGGTGTCACTTTGGATGTTTGAGCTAGGTACAGGACACGCATGCAGGATCAAGTCGAGGTCGTGTCCAAGCTCTTTGCTAACATAAAGCGCGCTATTCGGCAGCTGATGTCGACAGCGAAAGATTAGTTGGTGCGCGCAAAACTCCGCGGTTCTACCGGCAGTATTCACGCAGGAGCTCTTTGTTTTAGCTGTGTACGCAGCTCGCGCTCTGTTTTGTTTCAGTTGTTTTGTGTGGAATTTTATATGCACATGGTGCATAGATAATTTCCTGTTCGATGTGGCGATCTAGAAGCTGTAGAGTTTTAATCTGTTTGCTTACTGCTTTTCAAAGAGGTTCATGATGGCAAGAGGTTCATGGATTGTTTTCTTTAACCTTGATCAGTTTCTTTGGATCTGTTGACAGTCTGCACTTATTCTTAGTGCAAGACGTTAGCATGTGACATTTAGAGATGGTTTTTAAATGCACCGGAGTCAAGGATGGGACGCGCTCAGAGTGGAAAAACACTGTGGTATCAGGGGGACAAACACAGGCCCTCTGATTTATTATTATTATTATTTTTTTTTTTTTTCTGTGGACGAAGCCGGGGCTTTTTACAATGGCTTGTATCAGCCTTGGCACCATCAGAGATGATGAGCAAGAAAGCTGGAAGGGCGTTCCCTCCTACACTCACTCAGTGTGTGGTGTTTTGTTTTTTTGTTTTGTTTTGTTGTTTTTTTTTGTGTGTGTGTCTTGTTTAGTGGCTTTCTTGGGACCGAAGATTTATCCTGCATCTGTTTGTGCTGTCTGGGTTAGCACAGCACAAAAAAAAAAAAAACAGCCTGAACATCTGACAAGCTGCTCTTCGGATCTGTTTTTGTGCAGCAAGAATCACGTTTTGGCAGCACCTCCCTCTAAAATAGCTTTCCGTTTTAATTGTGAATGAATGTGATTCGTTGACCAATTTCTTGGGCTCTGGCCTTGAACCTGATGGTCATGAAAATGGCTGCTGATTTCATTTAACATGGTCTTTCTGTGAGTTTAATGCAGTCTATTCCAGTCTTAGTCAAGTGTAAAGCTCATGTTCCTAATTTCGTGACTCGCCACCACAGAGTGGCTGCATTACGTCTCGAATGATTTACTTTCATCCCAGAGCTGTTTTTTTTTGTTGTTTTTTTTGTTTTATAAAGATTATCAAAGGCCTGATATTTGTTTCATGTAGAGTACCTTAGAGCTGAGTCACACCGGTCGTAACGAGTACGCTTTTAGTTTGCTATTTTGTTGGGGGAGAATTGTTTGGTTACAGCTAACTTGGAGGACAAATCTTTAAACATCTTATTTGTTGCACCACAATGAGAAGCCAAACTTGTTTGCCTATGCACTTTTGCATAGTTTTGATTTATTAAATACCATTCTACCCAGAGTGTGATGTTAATACCATTCATGGCAGTTACAACCATTTAGTTGAGCAACGTCTCTTTTCCAGCATGGAATTTATTATTATTTTTTTTTAGGGGTCACTTGTGTGTTTCCAAAATGACCTTGAGCAAGTGCAGTTAGAACAAAGGTTCATGCTGAACTGATCCTGATTCCATCCTAATGTATCTAACCAGTATTGTGAATGATCTTGTTAGAAAGCCAACAAGTAATTACTAATTTGGGAGACACTCTTGGGTATAAAATGATGCACAAGGCTCAAGACGACTGTACAGTAGTTCTCTTCACCAGAGGCACAATGTCGTCATGTTCACTTGAAATTCTGTGCCCCATTTTGTTTCTTGCTGATTGCACTTGAGTTGCATGTTTTTTCTTTAATATTGTGCGTTCTTCCTCTGCTCACTCTCACTTACTGCCCCAATCATCATCACCATGTCATTATCGCATTTCACTTCTTTGTGAAGTTCCCGAAATATTTCTGTTTAATAAATTTCACAAGCATCAGTTTCGACTCTTGGTGTTTTTACTCCTTTTAACTGAAGGTATGGAAAATTCCCAACCTTTTTTATTTATTTATTTATTTATTTTTTTTAAATATATAACTCTTACACATCTGTGCAACTCTATACAAGCATAAAGATCAAACAAACATCAATCGTGTTAGTTAATCTAGCAGCAGTAGTTATAGATGCATTAAATCAACTCATAAGTAGAAGTTTATTTTATTCCCTCTAGCTAGCTTTTCAGGATTTGCTAGAAATTTAGGGAATACATCACTTTAGCTGTTACAGTAAAATGATCAGTAATAAGGTGGTGTGATGTGATCTTCCTGTTTCTCCCTTATGTGGATTATGTTCCAATAACATCATGTCCTGAAGTGTATTTCTGTTCTACCATAGCACGAGTTGTTTCAAAACAGCAAAAAGCCAAAAATATGAACGGTTTCTCCAAACAGCTCTTTGGTTTGTGATCTGATTATACAGTGTTTGTTACGTTCAGTCATGGCATAGCCAACAATCATAGCATGTTTTAATGGGAGTAAATGCACAAAGTTAAAATATTTTAGACATTTATTCTCGTAGCAGGCTTCAGTTCTATCGAATCCAAACGTAACAAGACTCTCGAAACAATATGCTGAAAGATGCTTTTATTGGAACATGTATTTACAAATAACGTTGAAGTGTTTATATTTATTGACGCTTTACATAAAGACTTTCGTAACAAACCACTGTGGATCTCAGGACCGCCCCCCCGCAACCCCCAACCCCCGGCCATGTTGCTCCAGAAATTCACAGGCTGATATTTTTAATATTTTTGTGATGAAAAAAAGCTCACAAACACTCGCACTGGTGTAAGATTTGTACAGCAACAACATAAAGAACATGCATGCAAGAAAATACAGTTTTTCTGTTCTCGGGCAAGGAGACTAAGATGAAACCTGATCTGGTTGTTGCTTGTGATTTGTAAAAGATCACAGCAAAGATTGCATGAGAGAAGCGAAAGATTTGCCACAGACTTGTGTAGTTTGCCAGGATTTTAAAAATTTTTTTCTCTCTCAACGATACCTAACCTAATAATTTTTCCTCTCAACGATACCTTCTCTAAACGATTGTGCGGTGTTCTGTTTCATAACAATTTTTCTGATGTGTTTTAAACCTTGCTAAAAGCACTGTAGCTGATCCGTGACCAGTACAGATCTCTCCCCGCATGTGAACTGTGGTTTCATTTATTTTAGCAAGATATTTGGTATTTAGGACGCTCAGACCCTCTTTATCGTCTGGCACCAGGGCTTTGACAGAAAGGACCGAATCGTGCTTAGGTTGCCAGATGATGTATCCCTATACAGGGCAGGTTAATTATATATTTTTTCCCCCATATTTATAAACCTGCAACATTTTCTTCAGCCAAAGATGATAAAGTAGTAGTAGTAGTTCTAGTAATATGAGAAGAATTGCGGAAAATTATTCGGACCGTGGCTCAAAACCCATAATACGATCTGAACTATGAGTTTCGAATGCTGAACTGCGAAGGAAGAATGCGAAGTAATCTAGATCTTGGAGTGGAAATGCATACGTGATGCTTTAATTAACATTAAATATGAGTAACTTCCTGTCTCAGAACCAGTATAGTGCCCTGTAGTGCTCTTCTAGGCAAACATTCACATTAGCACAAATCTTTGAACTGGGGCAGCTGATAAAGTGTTGGACTAAATTACAGCATCATTAATGATTCCCTATTGAACATTCTCTCTCTCTCTCTCTCCTTTTCATCATCATGAATTGCATCCAGATTGCTGTTGGTATCTGAGCTTTTGTTTTATTTCCAACACACACAGTATTTCATGTGCATGTGTATATCTTTTACTGTAAATAATGGAGTGAGATTTTGTGAAATGATTTAAAAAAACAAATCTAATTTTAAATACTTGCATAAAGAGATGGCTTTTCCAGCCTTCACAAACTGTACAAACTCCTCATCCTGCACAAATGTGGACAAAGTCAAAGAATCAAGGTTTCCACTGGTTTCAGAGCCAAGCGGTTATCAAATCACATGTGGATGTCTCCTGTTCTACAACATGTGTGTATATTTATATAAAAAAAACAACCATAAGGGGGTTTTACTACAAGATACACTATTTGTTAATTATAACTTTATACGATCGAATCCAACATTAATCTAGAACGCAGCACAAAGGTTTTGTGATTGGAAAATGATTGCGAGATAATAGCTACGTTATGTGCTCCCGAGTTTTTTAGCCTAATTCTGATCAGCTTATGTAATTGCCAAAAAAAAAAAAAAAAAACGCTTTACCTCCACTGACCATTGATTCATGGTTGTTGTTTTTTCCAACAGCAATCCTAAAGCTCAGATCTGTTCTCTTGTGATGACCCTGCATATAGCTTGTTGCCATAGCAATGAAGAGCTCTGATGCTGAAGATAGTGTAACTCCGTTGCAGTCCACAAGCTCTTTAGAGATGAAATAGAGCAGATAACTTTGTGATATAAAAGGGCGGTGTCCAGGTCTGCGTCTGTGACGCACACACACTAATGAACGCGACATATTGATACAGAAGTGGATTCTAGAATTCTCTAAAAGGGCATTCCAGAACACATCAAAGCTTCAGATCCATACTGATTCTACAGTAAGATTAGTTTTTAATTCTATAAAAAAAAAAAAACCTCAAGATCTCAGCAGGACTTCAGAAAAGAATTTTTAGAATTTTTTGCGTTATCATTCAACTGGAGGAATTCTAGAACTGCAATTTATAGATGTGCGAATGGAAACTGTTCTGAATGTAGTTCTAGAACCGGAACCTATTATATTGACCTGCTTCCTGCAATTTCCGAGCTATTCTCAGAACTGCTGTTTGAACATGCCGTTAGATTCTCAAACGAGTTAAAGAACACCTTGGATTCTAGAATCCAGACTCTCCACAAACGGACCGTCTAGACCTTGTGTTACTGAGACATTTCGTAACGTTTCATCCAAGACAGGTTTTTAAAATTAAAGCCAGGATACATCATCAGGTTTATGTGCAGCATTAAAAAAAAGGAAGTAATTTATCAGACGAGTCTAAAATGAATGATGGCACCACATCTGCTGCGCAAATTTAAACATAAAAATCTATAGCGACCTGATTAGCCCCAATAAGATCATGTCTTCCTGAAACGTACTAAGTGTAGGGTGGAGAGGTTTTACATGACGGCACACTGCGTAGCTCCACAGCAGTCCTTTATGATGGCTACGCTGCTCTTGGTAATGGATGGTTTGTTTGGTGGAGGTTCTGGAGTTGGCTTTTTCACTTTTGGAGGACCTGAAAAAGATAAAACAAATTCTTAAAGATTATTATCTATTTCATTTTTTTTATTTAATTATCGTGTAAGGATATGCATACACTCAAGGTTGCATACACTATATGGATGCTAGTGATGGGTCGTTCATGAACGATTCGTTCTTTTTGAACGACTCTTTAACGTGACTCAGATGAACGAGAACACCTCGGAGAGTGATTCATTCATTTGCTACTGGGCGCGCATGCGCAAATCATCGCGAAACCTCCATAGGTTATGTACAGGAAACAGAATTGAGCGATTCTTGATGACTAAACATACAGTGAACAAGTAATTGCTCATTCACACTCGTTGCAGACCGTGGTGATTTGTTGTTGTTTTTTTTATAAGGAACAATTATCATATACAAATGTAGAAAAAAATCACTAAATGAAGTTTATTATTAATAATAATATTATTATTATTATAGAACTAAATACAGTAGAACCTTGGATTACGAGTAACTTGGTCTGTGAGTTTTTTGCAAGACTAGCTAAATAAAAAAACATTTTTACTTGATAAACGAGCGTGGTCTTGACATACGAGGCCTTTGTGATTTTGACAATGTGATTTTCTGGATTTTTTTCTTATTTTGTCTCTTACCTATGATGAAAATTACAGGCCTCTCTCATTTTTTTAAGTGGGAGAACTTGCACAATTGGTGGCTGACTAAATACTTTTTTGCCCCACTGTACATAAAGTCCATCTTGCTGTGAGCTACAGGTAAACTCACTCTGTGTGTCTCTGGCCAGTTTGTCCAGCGGCATGAGCTTGAGTCTGAGGAACTCCGCCATCTCTTTGTCCTCTTCCTGTTCCCTGGACAGACAGACAGACAGCAGCACGCTCGTGAGTCCAATATATAAGTAAAATGCAGAATGAGTGGACAGAATGAGAATATCACAGGAAAGGGTGAATAAAATGTGGATGAGACACGACGAGAGAACGAGAAAGGGAGCGAAAGATTGTCAGGAATGAGTCATAAAGCTGCGAGAGCTGAGGCAAGGTCACAGAGGTGTTGATGAGCTCTCGCTCTGACGAACATTAATGAGTGTTGAAATTCTCACCGAGACTGTGAAACATTTTCTCTGTGATTCATTAATTAATTACGAAGGATAAAAAAAATAAATAAAAAAAACACGACGACGATGATGATGATGATGATGATGGACAGGCTGCTTACTCAGAGCTGTGTATATTCGAACTACACAGCACACACACAAAGTCTCTGCTGCACCGCAGTGGCACCCAAAACCTAGGTGGGTTCAACGTTACTCTGTTTAATTGTATGGCTGATCAGTGTAATACAGAAAAATACAGAAAAAAAAACACATTCATATTGTTTAAAACTGTTTCTAGAAAATACTTTTCAACGCTATGACTCGAACACAGCAAAGCATTTTTCCACTGCATCTTTATTTTAACCTGTTTTTCCATAAATAATTAATGACCCAGACAGCGAGGCATTGTCCCTCTGACATTTCATCGATGTGCCATGGAAGAGCATCATTTTCATGTGTAAGAAAGGCGAACGGGCTGAACAGAGTGTATGGACATCTGAGATGTCCTGTGGTTTAATTAGCTCTTAAGTGAAGTTAATTACTGAGCCCAAGGCAAGCAGTTGAGCGCTGCTTCTCCACAGGGATCGTGTAGTGTTATTTCACTAAATAAATCTTTATATTCTTCCTTTTCGCGCTTTCCTATTAGCAAATATCAAGGTTTGGTGAGCGATCAGGGAACATTCAGTCTCATAAATACCGTATGTACCGACTGGGTGTCAGATGGGTTCACACACTTGTTCATTTGGTTCCACTGCACAGTCATTCTCTTACACACGTAATCAGCTCTGCAGCAACGTGAAAGCTGTTGCTGTGTGATTCGAGCAGAATGTACCGAGAGCTGGTTAACTCCTGAACCTGAACACGTAAAGGTCCCGGTTTATTAAAAGGTCCAGGCTTACATCTGCGTCTAACGTGCCTGGATGATGTGATATTGATTCACAGACTTGGATTGACATCTGTGCCTGGACGAAGAGTGTAGCTTGTGCTTTGTTAGAAGAGAAATACCTGCAGTTTGAGGATACTAATACACGCTCTTGACCTAAATAAACATCACACAATGCAGCATTTCACAATTCTCTGTCAAGAGCCAGAACTGGTCTGACCTGGAAATCCTCTTTGAAGCCACCGAATGAAAAAGAATTTTTTTTTATTTATTTTAAACCTCCCCCCATGTGAGTGTGGGTAAGTGCAGTGTGCAAGCTCCTTGTTATCTCTGAGACTCAACGTGTAGGAGTATAAACTAGCATTGTGACAAATCAGCACTTCTAGACCCCACGTTTCTCTGCCTTTGCTTTTCTCTTTGGTTAGTTATTGGATTTTCCTCTTACACACACACACACACACCTCAATCTTTCTACTTCTGCGTCATCCACCAGGAAGTCCCTCTTCTCCACCAGTTTATGGATCTTCTGAATCAGCTCTTCCTCCTTCTGCTGGTGCTTCTTGCCCTTATCTTTTTCTGGATTGAGTGAAAAGGAGAGAAAAGGATCAATGAATTTAGATGTCAACTCTGTCTCTCTCTCTCTATTTTTTTCATTGACATGATTATGGATACTCCTGCTTATTCTGTTCCTTGTAGTTTTCTTTTTCTATTCTCGTAGATACTGTATTTTGTCAGTTCTGTATTCATAGCTTTTTGTATTTCATAGTTGTCACATTCTTGTAACTATTGTGTACTTGTACTTATTGTGCCCTCAAAGTTGCTCTATTCTTGTAGGTGTCCTTCTCTCATAGCTATTGTGATCTCGTAGCTGTTCTGTTGTTATCGACGTCCTATTCTTGTATCTGTTCTAGTCTCATAGTCGTCCTATTTTTGTAGTTGCTCTGTTCTTATAGTTGTTATACTCTCGTAGCTATTGTGTTCTTGTAGCTGTCCTCTTTTTGTACTCATCCTTTTTTCATATCTGTCCTCTTCTGATAGCTACAGTGTTTTTGTAGTTGTTTTGTTCTCATAGATGACCTAGTGGTTAGCCCAGTGGCCTCGCACCTTCAGTGTCTAGGGTGCATTTCCCACCTTGGCTCTGTGTACATGCTCTGCTGCTGTATTCTCTCTGAATAGTTGTCTAATTCCTTGAACCTATTATGTTAGTGTAGCTGTTTTGTTCTCCTTGCTGTCCTGTAGCTATTGTATTTCTGTAGCTGTCCTATTCTTGAATATCTATTGTATTCATGTTCTATTGCGTTCTTATTGTCCTATTCTTGTACCTACTGTATTGTTGCGGCTGTTCTATTCTAGCTATTGTATTCTCAGTATATACGCAATCTCTGTCTCGTCTTGACCAATCAGCTCATGATATCGGATTTGCCTTCAGAAATTAGCTTTAATATATTAGTTCATCCGAGTTATTTATAGCTGGGGTTTGTTTACCTTCATTTTTTCTCTGCACACACAGACATTGATGGAAGGTGAAGGGCAGAGTGTGTAGAGGACAGGAAGTGCCTGTTCAGCTCTTTTCACATGGAGAGAACATAATCCTGAAAGCATCTCTGACACATGAAGATGAGCACACGCATGCTTCTCTCGGTCTCTCTCCGACGAACACGAGCTAACGCAACACACGCAGTGATTATTGACAGCCACGTGTCACAGAAGCTGTGAAGCCTACCAGCTCCGCTTTGGGAGGTGCACTGTTTAAACCTGCTACCGCTGTATGTTTCAGTCAGTTTAAGAACTAAACCTTACTGAATTCTGTATAACAATAACAGTGCTCTCTGCCCCATATGTAGCATCGACACGTTTCTCTTTCATATGAAATATGAAAGAGAAACAACTGTCATGTCAGTGATATTATGTGTCTATGAGGGTACAAACCTGGCACTGCCACGATCTTACGCAGCTCCTGCTTCAGAGTCATGATGTCTTTACACAGTTGAATATCGTCCATCCTGAAGACAGAAAGAAGACGTTCTGAGGAGGAAGTAGGGCTGGACAATATGATACAAGACAAACTGCAATACAAGTACATCAGTTATACGATACATTATGCTTAGCCTCAGCAAATGAAAGATAACCACACATTTGTGTACTGATCCTGCCTTCACATGCATATAAACTTCTAATTATTAATCCATACGGTTTAATATGATGTTGGCCCCGCCCCCTTTGCAGCTATAACACCTTCATCTCTTCTGGGAAGGCTTTCCCCAAAGTGTGTTTATGAGAATTTTTGACCATTCTTCCAGAATCGCATTTGTGAGGTCAGACTCTGATGTTGGACGAGAAGGCCTGTCTCGCAGTCTCCGCTCTCATTCATCCCAAAGGTGTTCTATCGGGTTGAGGTGCAGGCCAGTCAAGTTCTTCCACAGCAAACTCACACTCATCCATGTCTTTATGGACCTTGCTTTGTGCATTGGTGCGCAGTCATGTTGGAACTGGTGTGGGGTTGTTATTCAGGACTTCCAGTAAAAAGGAACTCTTCAGCATACTGTACCAAGACATTTTGGACGATTTCATTTCTGTTCCAACCGTAACTAACTAACAATAAACACACTCCTAGACCTTGTGGAAAGTCTTCCCTGAAGAGTTGAAGCTGTTATAGCTGCAAAGGGTGAACCAACACCATATTAAACACTATGCATTAAACATTTGATGTAACTGAAGGTTATGCGTATGTGAAGGTAGACGAGTGAATACTTTTGGCTATATAGCTTAGCTGTTGTGCAGAATCTTGCTTGTGAATCGTTCACCAGGAGTCCTTACGTGTCTTGTACAAAATTGAACTCCATCCATTTGAGGCCTTTTTTCAGTCAATAAACCGTGACTAATAATGTCTGTAGTCACATAAATCGGTGCGACTGATCAATACAAAGAGTGTCAATTATGTCATAATATTCTCACCCTGAGCAACACGGGGAGATATCAATAATAAATAATGAATGTTAAAATTCCACTATAATACTTAATCTTCATAACACGCTTCCAGCTTGACTGCTGTTATGTAATACTGTTTGTCAGCCGCGGCTGGAGGTCGTGGGTGGACTATCAGAGCGCGGACTCACTGTCCGGTCTTATTTCTTACTTAACCTCAGTATTACCGATGCAATCACACTGGGATTGCTGCTTCAATTTGCTCTCTTTCTTTTAATCTGACACTTTTCCCTTCCTTTGCTTTCTTGTCTCCATTCCTTTCACATCTTGCAGAGCAGTGACTGCTACCACGAGCTTTAATCCCCAGCAGTAGATGACTCATCCACGCGCTGTTTTCCTCACTATTTCCCCATGTAGTCCCTCTGTATCTCTTCGTCTCTCTTTCATGACACGTCTATTTCGTTATCGTGTTTTTTTGTTTCTTTTTGTCTTGACATTTTTCTTCTACCTTTCATTCTTTGTGTCTTTGCTTCATCTTTTTCCCTTTTGGTTTTCCATCTGCCTTTTTTTTTTTTGTGAGCATGTGTATGGGTGTGTCCGTGTTAGAGCTCTGCAGTGCTTTGTGATGCACTAATGCACTGCCTGCCAAGAAACGTTTAGTTTGTATCCTCCGGAGTCCCTTAGACACCGAGACCACGCTGAAGAAACCCTTCATGTCCCAATCACCCACAGCAGTCGCATTAAATCCAATCGTATTAAACTTGATGTAATTTACCCTCGTTCTCTGCTCCACAGAAGGAAACAATTAATTGAAGCGGAAGCCCAGACAATTCATGACCTCTGCTTTATAATTCAATCTTAACCCAAGACTTTGAGATAAAACCTTGTAAAACTAAGACTGGAGTCTGATAAGGGGGCAGTTTCGTGAAAAAATTCTTTAATATACTTTTTTAACAACCGTAAATGTTATACGCAAAATGTTTGAGAAACCAGTTCATATACTCTACATAATGCAGGGTTACATCCTGATCTGTGACACGCAGGTTAGAATGACGTCATTGTAGAGCTTGGCACCTTCGAGAGACCAAATAGGAAATTAGACGAGGCTTGGGCTCTTCCTCCAAAAAAAAAAAAAAAGTCTAGAAATATTAAGTGCCCTGACAAACTGTGCCATCTTTGTACACACCATACGGTGACTAATTCTTTATAAATTTTTTACTTTCCCCATATGGGCAGCTGCAGGAGGGTGGATCAGTGAGATAAATAGAAATATCATGTAAATAAATCATGTAGGGCTGAAACAATTCCTCGAGTAATTCGATTACAAAAATGATCGAGGCAAATTTTTTTGCCTCGAAGCTTCTTTTAATTAATTTTAAAAGCTGGCGTTATGTTTTTGCGCAATCATTTGTTTGGCGGATACAAGCCGCCAGTAAACACAGACGAAGAAGAAGCGCTTACGTGACCCACAAAGCGGAAGGAGATACAAACAGTTAGCTGTGTATTGATCTGGTGAAAAATGGAAAGGAGCGATAAAATTATCAGCCGAGAGAAGAAGAAACCAGCAAGAGAAAATGACAGAAATTGTCAGTAAAGGCTTATATGTTATGCCTGAGCTGTAGATGTTGAAACTTTTAGTTCTGAAAGTTTAGTTGCACACCTTAGTTTTTTTGATACTTAAAGTAATTTGAAATACCTTTTTTTAGTTTTTGCATCTAAGAAAAGGCTTTAAAATACGGATGTATGGCACTGTAATGCACTTAATTCATCTCAGTCAACTTTAATACCCCTATCTCACCTACACGGTTTCGCGCGGTGGCTGGAAGTATGGTTCATCATGATTCACTGAGAGTTTTGCCGCTGCGATTACGTTTCCATCTTTCATCGTGAAAAATTAAACATGTTTATACTGAAGCTTGCGGTCCTTGCAGAACTTCGCGGCACGTCAGCGGACCGTTGCCGGGCAACCGTCGCGGCTCACAGCGCCTAACACCGCATCTCACCGCATAGGTGAGATAGGGGTATAAGCTATTCCTTGTATTGTGAATAATGACAATGTTTATTTTTGATAAAATGCTGTATGCATTTAAAAAAAAAAAAAAAAAAGCAATTAATCTTTGTTTCTCTTATATATTTTACAATGTTGTTTAATTAAGCAAAAGTACATTTTACCAGATTATTCAATTAATCGATTACATTTTTGGTAGAATACTTGATTACTAAAATATTCGACAGCTACAGCCCTAAAATTATTTATATGTTGTTTGTTGTATGTAGTAGACGATTTTGGTGCTGGCAGGTAATGCTGCTTTTTGTTTCGTGGACTTAATAAACCTGTTCATTTGCATCCGACATCTTGGAGTTCCTCATGACTTGGCTCAAGGTGCTTTGGTTTCCTCCCAACTGTTACAACAGATGCCAGCACGTGGAATCCGCAAAAAAAAAAAAAGAAAGAAAAAAAGAATGAAATGGCACCAAAATTGAGTCTGACATCCAGTCCATTGTGTAGTGCAACAATTAAGTTGTTGATGGATGCTGTTCATCCATCATTAAAAAGCGATGGTTGGTTACAATGACCTACAGTATAAGTTCATGCTGGTGGTCACCGCAGTGAGCAAAATCACATTATTGAGGTTATAAGCTGTGGAATTCTACAACCATACAGACCCAATCAAACATTACTGGAAATAGCAGTAAAACTAAACTGCATGGCTTTAAAGGAAATCCAAAGGAAACACACAAACACTGAGACCGGGGTGAGCTTCAAAGTCCTAACCTTTGCTGTGTGATGCCTTGAAAAAGAAAAGGAGTTTTCTGAGTGAGTAATAGTGTATAGAAATTACAAAATGTAAATGTAAAACTACAATTGTTCCATATTAATCATTTATTACCTAGAATAAGACAGGCTAAACATAGTTTTATTAAAGCAGTTCTTTTGTAGATTTACCCCGAAAGTTTAGTGAGCAAAATTTAAACCTAAAACATTTGGTACACAGGTTCGATTCCCGTCTCTGTGTGTGTGGAGTTTGCATGTTCTCTCGTTCTTGGTGAGTTTCCTCAGGGTACTCTAGTTTCCTCCCACAGTCCGAAGACATGCAGATTAGGCTAATTGGCGTTGCCCGTGGTGTGTGAATGTGTGTGTGCTGCGATGGATTGGGACCCCACCTCATGCCATACTGTAAGTCTCCTGGGATAGGCTCCAAGCCCTCTGCAACCATGCATGCAGGATATAGCGGTAAAGACAATGACAATGACACTATGATTCCTTCTAACCTAGTAGTCCCGTCTCTTAGTGTATGAAATACCCGAACATGAATTTCATATACAAATGAAGAACTCATGAAAGTGAGTTCTATTGATTTTTGACTCAAACTTCTTATTTTTGGGACTCATGATGCAGTGGATAGAGAGAACTTCATTTAATTTTTTATTTTTTGAATTGTGATGCCCTTTCACCTAGTAGCGGGCTTTACAGGCAGTCTTTTTCTGTCAGGCTCAATTTAAACCCTTAGGCTTTAAGTTTCTGCACATAACTACAGTCACGATCTCGCCTTCCTTGTTCATGGCTCGGCTTCTTATTTTTTTTTAGTTCCAGTTTTGGTTCCCCTCTCTATCTTCCTGTCTTAGCCTTTCAAAAACAAACAATTCAAGCTTGAACCATTGTGAGCTGCATTAATAATAGTACGTTATTAAAAACTGGCATAAATAATGCATTCGCTAAACAAATTGTTAATATATGTTTTTCTTTAAAAAGTTACCTCATCACGCCGGAGCCATGATCGGACTGCCTGCTTCATGTCTGCAAGAACTCCTTTAATGCCCCAAACATGTGGAAATGACTTAAAGAGAGGTCAGGACTGTACAGGGGATGTGGCGATAACTCCCAGTCAATAAAATTATCAGCGAGCCAAGAGAAGAAGAAACCATCAAGAGAAAATGACAAAAATTGTCAGTAAAGGCTTATATATTATGCCTGAGCTGTAGATTTTGAAACTTTTAGTTCTGAAAGTTTAGTTGCACACCTTAGTTTTTTTGATACTTAAAGTCATTTGAAATACCTTTTTTTAGTTTTTGCATCTGAGAAAAGGCTTTAAAATACGCAAGGTGCAAGGTGCTGTTCACAGACAGAGGCATCTTTTTCCACAAGTTGGCAACAAGTAATCTGTCAATTTTCAAGAATCAAATGCTCCACTTGTTGAATGTTCACGGGAGCTACTGCTGTGGGCTCGGAGTCACCTCGGCCAGGATCTTCATTCATGGACGTATGGCCTTCTTTAAAACGTGTAAATGAAGCTTTATCACAAGTTCAGTTTTATATTATGCTAATATATATGTATTATATTATTATTATTTTTCCTAACACACCCCTCATACTATTCTTTTAGAAGCTTAACTATTACTAGCCCTGGTTTTGTCAGCCCTGAAACTGACAGAGGAGAAGGCTGATGAGTTTTTGGATTGCTCATGGGTTTTCTCATGATCAACAGTCTTTGTAGTTAAAGAGGTTTTATGTGAGCAACAAAACTCACCTCATTATTCACAAACAAAACTGCAGGCGGCTTTATCCATTGTGACAAACCGTGGCAGATGGATTTATACAGTATCACTTTGCTCAATCATGCAAAATTCAAACCAAAACTATTTTTTGGCACCTTTTGTCTTAAAGAGATTATTGACAAAATATTCTCTAGCAGTTCATAATAAACAAATCTGCAAATATTAAATTCTCATTTTCAGTCAAACTGTTTATATGTTCTTTAATTCATTGATTTATTCATTAATCTGCAGATGAAACCAACTTCTACCAAAAGTTGATCTATGTAAGTCTTGTGTATCCAGCACCTGTATCTTCTTCTTTGAATCATCTCTTTGCGAATCATCTGCCTCCATCTAACCCTATCCTCTGCATCCTCTTCTCTCACCCCAACTAACTTCATGTCCTCTCTCATTACATCCATAAATCTCCTCTTTGGTCTTCCTTTAGACCTCCAGTTCCAACGTCAACATCCTTCTACCGATATGTTCACAATCTCTCCTCTGAACATCTCCAAACCACCTCAATCTGGTCTCTCTGACTTTATTTCCAAAACATCTAACATCTTACATGGGTCGTCCCGCTGATGAACTCATTCTTGATCCTATCTATCCTTGTCACTCCCAAAGAGAACCTCAACATCTTCAGCTCTGCTACCTCCAACTCTGCCTCCTGTCTTTTTCTTCAGTGCAACTGTGTCTAAGCCGTTCAGAGTTCAGAGGAGAACAGTCCTACTGTTTCAAGCTGACAGGCATGATGTGATAATCGTGCTCCAGGCTTCCACAGAAGAAACTCAGACCAAATGATTACCTTCATATCAGACAGTAACTGGAATCTGATGATGCAACAGGTTCAGGCTCACCTAAACTCTTTTTTTTTTTTAAGTTGATGTTTTTCCACTTGAGTCTTGCCATTTTAATCTGATCTCTCTCATGATCAAGGCCTCTCTGGCCACAGAATGAAAACTGACTGTTTAATTGACATGTATGAAGGGCCTCTTTGTGGTCTGACTACCTACACAACCGTTTTCAAAGATGCCACAATTAATTTTAACGAGTTTCTATTGTTACTCCTCTTGTCGAGTCTATTCGCATTTATTCAATTGGCGATTACCAGGTGTGCAGAAGGACCTGGGGACATTCAATATCATAAATATGCTAACATTTGTCCTTTTAATTTTGGCCGCAAACCCTCACACACATGCATACATACATGTAATCAGTTTTGCAGCCCAAACCTGACTCATATCATGCTGCATAATTAATTCTTATAAAGGTCGAGTGTACTTCTGGGCTAGAACTGGAATAACTAAATATTCTTTTACCTCACTAATGCATAAATTGCAAATAAATAAAACAGCAGTGGATTTAAAAATAGCCTTAAAAACTAAAATTTTAATGTCTAATATGTAAAATGTATGGAGCGAAGCTTCAGTTGGGCAGCGAGGGAAGTTAACAAATAGCACATCAGCATTAAATCCTGCGTTAAATTGATTAGTGTCTCACAAGTCTCTCTCTCACACACACACACTCACACACACACACTCTCTCTCTCTCTCTCAGACAGCTAGCAGGCAGCCAGTGATTTGTGTTCCTCACATAAAGCGGAGCTCGGACTCCCTTCTGACGAGCACCTCCCTGAGCCTCTGGATCCTGGTCATCTCCATCTCGATTTCATCTGGAGACATGGAACTCTCAGCCATGGACACGTCCATCTGACCTGCAGCGGAACAGAAACATTCAGTGTATCTGTATGTGAAAGACATACCACTGATCTGTATCAGTGGTCAGTGTTTTAGGCAGTAAGTGGACATTTTGTCCCTGAAGTTTCAATGATCAAATTTAAAGTTTTATTTCATATGGGATATATTAAACACAGTTTTAAAAGCAGGCGGCACAGTGGTGTAGTGGTTAGCACTGTCGCCTTGCACCTCCAGGGTCCGGGTTCGACTCCCGTCTCTGTGTGCATGGAGTTTGCATGTTCTCTCCATGCTTGGTGTGTTTTCTCCTGGTACTCCGGTTTCCTCCCACAGTCTAAAGATATGCAGGTTAGGCTGATTGGTGTTACCAAATTGCCCGTAGTGTGTGAATGAGTGTGTATGTGTTTGTTCCCTGTGATGGATTGGCACCCTGTCCAGGGCATACCCTGCCTTGTGCCCTAAGCCTCCTGGGACCCTGAATACAGGATAAAGCGGTATAGAAGATGAGTGAGTGAGAGACTTTTAAAAGCAGAATATGAAAATATATATTATGAACAGTCCACGGAGTGTGCAAATTCCACAAAGTTTGTGAAAAAGTCTGCAATGTGTTCGACTCACTCACAGTGAGCGTGCAAGGATGCAATGGACGTGCAAATGATTTTGCAAATTCCGCAATGAATGTTTAAAGTGTTAACAGTCAGATAGAGATGGTAGACCGTGACTGTCAGCTGCTGAAGAGTCTGATGGCATTGGGGAAGATCAGCCTGGAAGTCCTGCATTTCACACTTCTGTACCTCTGGCCTGAGGGAAGAGGTGAGAAAAGTCTCTGCTCAGGATGGGTGGTTGATTTGTTGGATGAACAAGTACAGCATAAAGATTTGTTGTGGGAATCTTGTGGGATAATGTTCCTTGCCTGCAGTGGTCCAGGAACTATCAAAAGTGGTCCAAAGAAGAAAAACCAGTGAACTGGCTTCAGGGTCATGGGCAGCCAAAGCTCACTGATGCCCTTTAGGGACGAAGGCTAGACAGTGTAGGCTGATCCAATAGAAGATCTTCTCTAGCTCAGATTGTTGAAAAAGTTAAGGCTGGTTCCAGAAGAAAGGTGTCAGAACACGCAGTGCATCATAGTTGGTTGCAAATGAGGCTGTGTAGCTGCAGACCGGTTAGTGTGCCCATGCTGACCTGTGTTCACTGCCAAAAGCGCCCACGTCATGTGGACGGCAGGAAGTGTTTGTGTCGCTTACCTGAGTAAGAGGTGGCACAAGCAGCATGATAGTTTGGGTAATGTTCTGCTGGGAAACATTCAGTGATACCATCCATGTGGCTGTTACTTTGAAACAAACCACTTGGATAAATGTTGCTGCTAGCAAAAACATCCCTTCATGGAAATGGGGAACTGGGAACATGGGAACATGTTCTTTTTATTTTTTATGCAACACATTCTCACACACATGCATGGCAGTGGCCTCTTACAGCAGAATACAGCAGTAAGGCCGGACTGGACATTCGGCTTCAAGAGGTCGGGAGATGAGGGAGAAAGTGAGACATACAGTGGCAACCTACTGGATTTCAGTCACCGTTAAACGACAAGGAAGAAGTGAAAGAATAATGCATCCTATATAATGCAAAACTGGTTCAGGAATAGTTTAATGAACACAACAACGAGTCTGAGTTGTTGATTTCGCCTCCAAATTCTCCAGATCTCACTCCAATCAAGCATCTCTGGGATGTGCTGGAAAAACAAGTCCGATCCACAGAGGTCCTTCAGAGGTCTAGTAGAGTACCATGCCTCGACAGCTCAGGGATGTTTTGGGGTTGGGCCTATTCATTTCTAGCTGGGAGGTCGTAACGTTACGGCTGTTCCTGTGATTTGGCTTGTACCTGTGACTGTTATCTGAGCTGCTGTTGTAGAAAATCCATCAATACTTTCTGACCAATCAGAACTCTTAGTGTTATGCACATAATCGGGAGTTTGAACAGAGAAAGGAACGGCAAACAGAAAAACTCCAAACATCAAGAGAGTACGATTTACTGGATGTGTGTGTGGGTGGATGAGCACGGATCAGCATGCTGGCAGATCAACTTTCACACTTCATCGTGAGTCAGCATGAGTAGTTCATCCTACTGTTTACAAATAATGATGATGTAAGACAGTCAATGATATCACCCTTTGCGACAAAGGCCATATGGTCACCACTCTCAGGAAAACATACAGAGGTGTAGAGCGAGATCGATAGGTGGTGGTGATGATGATGCAATTTACTGGACTCGATCCAAAAGCACTTTGGAGAGCTGTTAAGAGGGAACATGCAGAGAAGATGGAGTGTGTGGAAGTGCAGAGACACAGAACGAGACAAGACAAGATCCAGGAAGGAAGCATTCGACGTTTTAATAAGGAAGGCTGGACTGGACAATCGGCTTCAAGACCTACTGGACATTTGCAATCTACCGGATTCCAGTCACCGTTAACGAGGGAGAAGTGAAAGAAGAAACACACATTACAGTATGTAAAGATCTGTCAAACAACAGTGAAACGAGATGTTTTTACAGTCCACCTTTCGAAAAGTCGTTCATGTCACCGTAGCAACGAGTGATGCACTGACGCTCAGATATCGGGCTGATCCTGGTACCATGGTGAATCTAATTCCTTTTGTGGCTGCACTTATATAAGAGTTAAACATACTTAAACAGTTATTTATAGGACATTCCTCACACTCCTGTGACAGGAAAAATATTATTCGGAAACTAATACCTGAACTATAATTTATAGAGAATGTGCCTGTATTGAAACAATTTAAAATCACTGCGTTCTGCCTAGAGCTTGGGTTCTCAAACCTCTCATGCCTGCACTGAGGCTGCAAAAAAGTTTGGAAACCTCTGTTGTTAAAGTCTTTCCAAAAACAGTTCTAATGAGACATACTGTAAACCAGGCCCTCTTTTAGAACATAAGGCATTATGAAAAGCTCTATAGTCGTCTCTGTGGTTGCTCCTTCAGCAAAAAAACAGGCTTTTTTTCAGGCATTTGCTGCACTTAGGATGGTTAAGTGGTCCAGTACCACAAATCCATTACAGTTTTAGCAAAAATGTGAGTTAATAAGCAGCAGTCTTTTCATTAAGTCCGGGGAGACCGCAATGATTCCCCCCTTTCACTCCGAAGATTACAGCGATGCCAATATTACAGACGATTATTCATGGTATAATTTTATGTCAGATCAGAAGCATCTTCACAGCTACAGTTATCTTGTCTTGCAAGGTACCGAAGCAGAAACTTTGTAATTGGCCATAGGGGAGATATGCGAGGGAGGCATGGTCCTGTATAACTGAAGCTCACGGGAGGAGTAAATTACAGGGAGAGCATGAGAAACCCCGCCAGTGTGGCAGCTTTTACAATGCCTGACTGCTTTATATGTACGCCAACAGGGCTGGGAGGAGGAGTGTATTATCAGTATTATTATAAGATGCCATCGTTGATAAGAATGGTCTTTTCTTGCTGATTTCATTTAGCTGGTGGGAGGACATGTGCTTCTCCAAACTGAATACAAATCAGACGACATGAGGTAAACATCTCCCCGGACTCCCGCATGAATATTTAACCAGTAGCAATGACTCGCATCAACCATGGCTGACTCACAGCGCGTCAAAGATCTCAAACTGCCAGGGAGTGGGGGCTTCGTCTATCAGAATAAATCATCTGACAACTGATGATGTGCAGCTGCAGGGAGTCTTCACACACTCACACGTTGTTACAGAAAGCAGCAAGATACCCTGGAGCTCTAGTGTATTAGATGTCTTGAGTTTAAATAATATAACTGAGATATTTATCTTCTGAAAGAACAAATACACAGGATCCTCATCTCACAGACCAGACATTCCTGGATGTCTGTTATACACCACATTGCAAAAAGGTATTCGCTCGCCTGCCTTCACATGCATTTGAACTTGAGTAAAATCCAATTCTTAATCCATAGGGTTTGATATGATGTTGGCCCTCCCCTTGCAACTATTCAGCAGAGAACACCTTTGGGTTGAATTAGCGTCTGACCTCCCAAACGGGCTTCTGAAATAATGGTAAAAAATTCCCATAAACACACTCCTAAACTTTGTAGAAAGCCTTCACAGAAGAGTTGAAGCAGTTATATGGATTAAGAATTGAATGTTACTCAAGTTCATATGCATGTGAAGGCAGACGAGTGAATACGTTTGGGAATATAGTGTATGTCTCTCTTAGTTTGACTTTTAGACTTTGACGCTGTTCCCGGGCCATTAGTTTGAAATTAATTTCAGGAACTCATCAGTCATTCTGAACAAAAATAGTTCTAGCATTTTATAGTCTGTTACAACCTTGAGTTTGCTCCTTACCCAACATGATCTTTGAGGGGAAGATAGCCAAGGTGTGCTCACTACCGCATTCATAGCCTCATAGAGTATTTATATTTTATTATATATTGATCGGTCAAAGATAGGAACTGCGACAAGCACTAATATAGAAGCCCATTAAATAGAAATCGCACTGCTTTGGGTTCAGATTATAAACAGTTTCAGTGAGGAAAAGTGAACACTTAATACCAGGGTTTTTAACATCAAACTTTGACAAAATCTCATTGAAATAAAAGTGGAAATAACATTGGTTATCATCATACACCTGTCAAGAGGTGGGCTATATGGGGCAGCAAGTAAACAGTCAATTCTTGAAGCTGGAAAATGTTTGAATGTTTTTGGGCTAGTTTCAGCTCTTTTATGTGTGTGTGTGTGTGTGTATTTTTTTTAATGTAGTTTCACTTGAAATTTGATGTTATTTATGTCCTGCCACAGTAAAATCTATAGTCATGAGCCACTGATGAGTAATTCTTCTGTAGGGCATTTTGCAGTAAAACGATCTGACAAGTGTTCCCCTTCTGTTTTGTTGGGGAAAAAAACACACACACACACACAAGAATTTATTGCTGCAAAAAGTGGGGCCAATTTTCTAGTAGCTGATTTGTTTCCAAGCCGCACACTATCTTTCCACCACTTCTGTCCTGCTTGTTCTCTCGTCATCATGCTGTTCTCAATTACAGCATGCTGTCTTTTCCTTTTCCAACTGCATATTCTGCCTGGATAGTTTTTTTTTTTTTTTTTGCAAAAGATAATTAGAAAGAAAATCACTTCTTTGTCTTTCGGCTGTTCTCTTTCAGGGGTCGCCATAGCGAATCATCTGCCTCCACTTAACCCTATCCTCTCCTTCCTCTTCTCTCACCCCAACTAACTTCATATCCTCTCTCACTGCATCCATAAATCTCCTCTTTGGTCTTCCTCTAGACCTCCAGTTCCAACGTCAACATCCTTCTACCAATATGTTCACAATCTCTCCTCTGAACATGTCCAAACCACCTCAATCTGGCCTCTCTGACTTTATCTCCAAAACATCTCACATGTCTTTCTGATGAACTCATTCTTAATCCTATCCATCCCAAAGAGAACCTAAACATCTTCAGCTCTGCTACCTCTAGCTCTGCCTCCTGTGTTTTCTTCAGTGCCACTGTCTCTAAGCCTTAGAGCATCGCTGGTCTCACCACTGTCTTGAACACCTTTCCTTTCCCTCTCGCTGATACTCTTTTGTCACATAACACACCAGACACTTTTCTCCACCCATTCCAACCTGCCTGTACCCGCCTCTTCACCTCCTCTCCACACTCTCCATTGCTCTGGACTGTTGACCCTAAGTACTTAAAGTCCTGCACCTTCTTTACCTCTGCTCCCTGTAGCCTTACCGTTCCACTTAGGTTCTTCTTAATCACACACATGTACAGTATTCTGTCTTGTTACGGCTAACCTTCAATCCTCTGCTTTCCAGAGCGTACCTCAATCTCTCTAGACTTTCCTCCACCTGTTCCCTGCTCTCTCTACAAAGCACAATGTCATCTGCAAACATCATTGTCCATGGAGACTCCTGTCTTACTTCATCTGTCATCCTGTCCATCACCATAGCAAACAAGAAGGGGCTCAGAGTCGATCCTTGATGCAGACCCAACACCAACAATTAGAAAGAAAATCACAATTTACATATTTAGCTGGGAGATAAACCGGGATAAACTAAGTAAAAAAAAAAAAAAAAAAATATGGAGAACACATATTACACACACATTTTCTCTCCTAAGCAGCAAGATATTAACTGAGTCTGTACTGGGCAATGAGGTTATTTCTGGCAGCTACCCACTTTCAATAGATTACAATAAGCAAAACTTTATTTTGTATTTACTTGTTATAAAAAGTAGAAGATTTCCTCACTAAATAATGTCATTAAACTTATTGAAACTGTGAAATTATATGATGTACCAGGATATATTGTCATTATTATTATTATTATCATCACACTGTGAATTTTTCACAACTTGCACCCCAACCATACGCATATTCTGTCCTTTTTTTCCATCTGTTGCTCGCTGATTCAATGAAACCACGGTGTTTCCTGGGGAAACAGTTGTTAGTGCCTTACCGCTTCCACTCCTCCTTTTTTAATGAAATACCACACAATAGACTGGGGATGTGCCAGCTGCTCTCAGCCGAGTGCGGCTCTCTCTTTAACAAGGCTCGCTAGATACGCAAGATCGGCAACGATCTGCCAGCCTGGAGATGAGGCTTGTTCGCACTCGCAATACGTTAAATCCATTTCCTGTATCTGAGTTACCCGTCAAAGCTCATTCGCATTCTGCTTTTATATGAAGCGTAATAAGGGCCTGAGCTTCAGTCTGGTCACTGAAGTGCTGATCTCACAAGCACCATTCAGGCTCTTATACTGACTAATTTGCTTAACTAACTTATTAAATCTCAGTAGTGTTTAATATGATATTTATCAGGGTATCTAGCACAGTAATAGGGTACTTTACTTAACAATTAGCCTATTTGTCTAAATGTTAAGTCTGATAATGATTTAATTTGGGTGTATCTTGCCTCAGTACTTCTTCTTTATACTCTTGATTGACAGTAAATATCTAGATGTCACCATGCAACTGTAATGACAAAAAAACCTTTTTGCTCATTCTGCCCTTTTTTGTTTAAGTGCTATAAGTACCTTAAATGTACAGCTGTTTTTCAGTATTTTAAATCCTCAAAGGGAACACTGCGGTTCTGATAGCAAAATTAATCTAAATTAAAGACCTCTCAAAGTAAAAATAACCTCTTTGAAGTGCTTCAGTGCTCAGCTGTGCATCAATCACATAAGCTTACTTTATTTTCAGCCTTTTTTTTTTTTTTAGAACACCAGCACTGCTTTTTACATCTCTAAAGCTCCGGATTCAGTAAAAAAAAAAAAAAGTGATTTATAATTAACAGTTCAAGCATCAGAGCGAAGACGGTCTCGGATCTAAATCGGGTCGTGAGAGAAGCATCTCTAATCATCCCTCCTGTAGATAAATGACAAAAATATCAATTTGTCAGGTTTTCAGTAATGTCTGCCATATATTTATTTACAGCACTAGGATTTGTTTTGCTGTTTTGTTTGTTTAACTTTTATTCAGGTGAGCAGTTGAAGCATGAAATACAAATAAATATTGTGTTCTTAAATTCGTCCATAGTACTGTACAGTACTTCCTACAGTAGTTTCTGTCATGAAGTTTAAATTAGATTACTCACTCATCTTCTATACTGCTTTATCCTGTATTCAGGGTCGCGGGGGGCCTGGAGCCTGTCCCAGGAGACTTAGGGCATGAGGTGGGGTACACCCTGAACAGGGTGCCCCAATCAATCACACGGTACACACACTACGGGCAATTTGGGAACGTCAATTAACCTAACATACATGTCTTTGGAATGTGGGAGGAAACCGGAGTACCCGGAGGAAACCCACCAAGCACGGGGAGAACATGCAAACTCCATGCACACAGAGACGGGAATCGAACCCGGACGCTGGAGGTGCACAGCGACAGTGCTAACCACTATACCACTGTGCCGCCAAATTAGATTACTGTTTATTTTTATTTTATTTTATTTTTTTATTTAATAGGGCCCAAATGTCTGAACCATAAGGAATTTGTTTAAAAGGACAAATTATACGACATGCTCAAACTAATGGCCTCTGAGTTCACGCCTCTTTTGAATATGCTAAATACAAGATAAATACAAAACTCTGAGGTATTGACTTCAGATGACCCTAAAGAAAGTCAGAAAGTCGAGCGGTGTTATGTCTGGATTTATTCTCTTCAGTTTAGAAATTATCCTGGGTCAGAAATATTAAATGTCATATCAAAAATACCTACGAATTCAGACTTTTGTGACAACATGTATCCTGGGAACCTAACCAACAACCCTGTGCATGTTCCTGCTGATCCACCAGCGCTGCTCGACTGCTCCCACCAAAGGCTTCTCTGTTTCTTAGGTACTTGGGTTAACTCCTCCCACTACCCAATAAATAAACAAATAAATAAACAAATAATCCCAACAGTGTTTGATCCTTTTAGTTAGTAACCTAGTGAACCTGTGTAAGGATATATTTAATGATGAAAACTACAAAGCACTTACGTATGTCGCTCTGGATGAGAGCGTCTTCCAAAAATGCCTAAATGTAAATGTAACTATCTATTTTTTAGGCCACGCCCACTTCAAACAGTAAGAGAATTTGTGTTTCAGATTCTTCTGTCCATCTTATAAGTGACCCTGAACACTATCCAAGCACAGAGATGAGCTGTTAAGGCGTAAAATCCTAAGGACTTTGGCCACCCTTTTAGTGAACATGCGCTTCTCTTCTGAGCTATCACTGTCCAGATGCTCGGAAACTCACTGTGGAGTTCATAGCTCAGTGAGATGAGTCGTGTATGTATATATACATATATATATATATATATATATATATATATATCAGCTCTGCTGGTGGTGGTGGTTCTGCTGCTGCACTCACACTGGACATGTCTGGAGCTAAAAATAGAGCCAGCTTCTTCTCGCTTCATCCTGATGGACTTAACTCCCTTCAACATTTCGCCTACTCGAAAACAAAACGAGCCAGCATAGACAAAATGTTTTGTCTCAGTTTCAGCAAGACTGATAGCAGAGTTTGGAGTGTGATATTATCAAACTGTTTTTCAATGCTATGCTGTATGTATTGGTGGGCTTTGTTTCCTCGGGGATGATTAGTTGAATAAATCGGAAATTTAAAGTCGAAAACCTGATTAGGATTTATTTAACTTGTCTCGCTTTTATTTATTCATTAAATCGACATAACTTGTCCTGTTACGTAATTTTTTATCCATGTATAGTGACATTCAAGGTTGTGGAATGCCCATCTTCATGTTCCACTTGCCAGCTTCTTCTAATGTTAATAAAAATATCTGTATATTGGCATCCCACCTGCTCAATTTATTTTGTTCAACGTATATACTGCATATATTTTTTTTGTTCAATGTATATACTGCATATATTTCTTCCTTAAAATATGGCATGTTCAAAAGAGAAATATTTTTTGCTGTAGAACAATATTAGATTAGATTTAAGCCAGTTGGTTAATCTTTTAAATTGAAAATATTTCAAAGAGAAATATCGTAAATTAGCCGAATGTAAAATACTATCACGTGCCACACCTCTCACTCTCTCGCTCTTGGATAAACATATAAAACAAATCTATGCAAAAACAAATCAAACTAAGCAAGCTTTAACCTTGTGTTCACATCGTAGCAACAGACGTACTGTCTGGGCAGCTGAGGCATAAAATTATATTTAAAACATCCAATGCATACACAGGTGTGTATAATAATAATATAGCTTATCATGTTACTGATTAAGTTCTCGACCGCTGCTTTATAAAGCACTTCAAAGCTATTTTACTGTCTTTGTTCAACAGATGTGTCAGAGCAGCTGTGTATATACTGCACATGTTTCTTCCTTAAAACATGTTCATTTTGCTCACTCGAGTGCTTTATTGTATCTTTGTATATTTGTATTCATGAAGTTTTGTCTTCAGTAAGCGATTTATCCTGGTTCATCAGGGTCGTGTATGAACACACATTGGGTGGGATGCCATATAAAGATTTTTTTCACCTAGGAGTGATTTAAAATATTCAAACCAGGTAATACCATGAAGCCAAAGAATAATAATTTTTTTTTAAAAACATGAGAAAATATATACGAAAATACAGGATCCAGGAACTGTCTGGTGGCAGGGCTACCTCTTGTACCAAACTTTATCGCATTACACATGAAGTTAAATTGGAGAGTACTGTTTCTACAAGGTTGAAAAGAAGCATAATTTCATCGCCTGTTAAATCACAGATGGAGAAGGAATGATGAAATATGTCAAACCAGGACTTTTTGTGCAGATTAACAGAACACAGATATGAGAGTAAATACTACCCTTTATTCTCTATATAATCCTTCAATAAGTTTTACTCCTTCATTCACAAGAATTAAAATAAAAAAATTCACAATTTCATCACAAGTCCCCGTTTGACTTGAACCCCCAGTGGTTTAATCCTTCAGGTTGAAAATGTTTAGAAGAGACCTATGCTAAATTAGCCTCATGTAAAATACTATCACGCCACTCGCCTCTCTTTTAGATAAACAAATGCAAAAATAACAAGATGAAGACATAAAATAAAATTTTAAATGTCCAATGCATTTTAAACTTTTAATTTTCCTTCCTATTTGAATGTCTTCTTTAATGATGGATACTAAAATTACAACAGAAGATGGAACAGAACCTCTCAACTTTCCTCTTTGGGCTCAGATGAAGTCAGCAGATACAGTAGGAACATCAGTTCTCTCAGTTCTGATTCATTAAGAACATTTCAACATTCCTGTGTTCAGCGTATACACAAGTGCCCTGAAGTCAGAGTGTGTTGATTTAAGTGTTTGCTTTAATTTATACGCTTAAATGCATTTTTTGTTCATGAATTCATTTGTTTGGACCACTGCAAAGACACGCAAAACCTTAAGGGCAGTGAGGTAGCTCAGGGGTTTAGGTGCTGGACGACTAATCAGAAGCTTCAAACCACAGCAACACCAAACTGCCTCAGTTCAGCCCTTGAGCAAGGCTCTCAACTGTGCATACTGTGTAATGAGTTATGAGAAAAGGATAAGAGCGTCTGCTGAATGCTGTAAATTTAAATGTAAAAATTTAAATTTCTCATAATTTGAGGTTGTTCCTTCTAGCCGGGTGTGAAAGCAAACAAGGAACGAAGGTAATGAGTGAAGTTTTCATTTTTGTTGCTTAAAAAAAGCTGTTTGTAGGTAATGGCAAATTTTTTTATTCTATATTTCCCCCCAAAATATAACCTGTTTAATATACATAAAAGGGGTATATCAGACATATATATCCATCTAGGAACCTCTGTAGTCCAAGTAGGGACTGTGGAGGCTAATGGTGATTACCAGTGTATTAATTCCTATTTTTTTACGACAATGGTAGGACCTCCGGTCAACATTCACACGCACATTCACACACTAAGGGCAATGCCAAGCTGCAAGTCTGGACTGTGAGAGGAAACCGGAGTACCCGGAGGAAACCCACCAAGCACAGGGAGAACATGCAAACTCCATGCACAGACAGAAATCGAACCTTGACCCTGGGAGTGCAAGGCCACATTACTAACCAATAAATCAACATGCCACTGTATATCACATATACACCATAGATATTTTTATTTGCATGACCCAATTAAATGAAGTTTAGGTTGCACTTTGTGTTAAAAAAAAAACTAATTAAAAAATCTTTAAAAAACCTAAATCTGGTCATTTTGAGCACAACACT
>JAQQZT010000037.1:30591414-30603980 GCA_030068275.1 Clarias platycephalus | reverse complement strand
CAGTGTTTTGTTTGTTCAGTTTTAATGTGATTACTTTGTTTCAAATAAAAGACTCTTTATTTCGAAAACCTCTGCGTCTATGCCCGCCTTCATAAGCCCACGGCTACACCAACAGCCCATAACACCACAAACGTGACAGTAATGATTAAAAATAATAATAAACGGTGAATTATACAATGTTTTCAGTATATGACAATTACAAACCGTGCAAAAATCTATGTGATTAATTATAAGGGAGTTTAAAACAATTATGTGAAATAAAAATCACCTGCTAAACCATTACAACAACCCACTAGCCAATAAATAATGTTAATGTAAAAATGAAGACCACCCGACCTCACCCTTATTCCCTGGCAGGTGTTCTCTAACTGGCGAGAATTAAGAATTGATCTTTAAAATAGATTTTGATGCCTTCACAGAAACGCCCCACCCATTTTTTTCACTCCTTGAACTTTTAACTCCCAACAGTTTGACATTTTTAATGTGAAATTTTTCTTAGCTGAACTTATATCATTATATATATATCATTTTTACACAGGTAATTAAGAATCACTGCTCTGGTTGTAGCACTGCTGGACTCATGCCGCATGTTTTTTTATCTTTAATTTGTTTAGGGTAATCTGATGCAAAAACTCTTGAACATTCTTCTTTTCTTGCATTTATCTCACGTATACTCCAAGGGCGTTAATGTAAATTTTATGTAACTATTATGGTTGTACTTCAGAAACCTGTACAAAATTTTTAGAGGTCAGAAACGTTGCAGCAGAGAATATGATGTCCCTGTTTATCTCTGTTCTGGTGCTCCTTTTTGGGGTTGCTTCATGTCTGACAAGAGAATATATTTTTCTTTCAGACACCATGAGCTGGAGCGATGCTCAGCGGTACTGCAGACATAACTACAGGGATCTGGCTACAGTCACAAATGTTGTGGAAAACATCAGGCTCTTTACAAGTATACAGAACGAAGGTAATACCTGGATTGGATTATACAGGAATGAGCAGTACTGGTTGTGGTCTGATAAAACACAAAGTGACTACTTTCCATGGTACGGCTACATCCAGCCTGTAGATTCTTCCCGGGGCTGTGCTGTGATTCAGCAAAATAGTTGGAATGCTGAGGACTGTGATCAACAACAGCCTTTTGTTTGTTACATGTTTTTAGTCTTGGTAAATGAGAAAATGACTTGGGAAGAAGCTCTTAAATATTGCAAGGTGAACTACACTGGCCTGGCCTCCCTGGAATCCCCGTCACAGGTTCTGGCAGCTGAAATGGAGAGCAATCAATCTCAAACAGACAATGTGTGGACCGGCCTGCGCTTCCTGGATGGAAAATGGTTCTGGTTGAGCCAGAGTGAATTGGGGAACCTGGGGTTGCCTTCATGCCCAGCTCCACCTTACCGCTGTGGAGCTCGTAACATCAAAACGCACGTTTGGGAAAACAGAGACTGCAATGAGAGGCTTAATTTCCTCTGCTATTAATCAAGGTGAGTAACTAAATAATGGGTATACAAATATGAATTTCATCACTATCCATCAATTTCCAACAGTCTCCTTTAAGATGGTGAATAATAATAATAATAATAATAATAATAATAATAATATGATGCTATGATATGACACCATTTTCCATTTTCTTCCATTTCCTTCTGAACAGATGACTCTCCATTCCTTTCCATGGGCCGGCTTCAACAGGAATATATGCGTGACATAATACAGCAACCTCAAAAGAGCTAGATTTGAAGTATGTTTAGGTCTGGTTTCAAATTTTAATTCAAAATAAAATAAACTAATTCAAATTTAATGGTTTAGTCATAACGTTGAAACATCACTATGCACATGTAAAAGATTAATACATAGAGAATTGTGAAAAGTTTCGATTAAATATATGTTCTTTGTAAATACATATATAAACTGGATTTCATATACTGTATATTCTTTCTTTTAGTTTAAACTAATTTGATGGAAAATGTATGTTTTACTTGAAATGTAAAAAGAATAGCCGCTCTGCCTGTGCGTGTAAATCACTTCTAGATGCAAAAGAATTAAAATTTGTTGGTCAGAGATAAATGTGTACAAATGCAACAGTAATGAAAAACAAAACCGTGGCTAAATTGAGCATACTGTTTGCAATTAGTAATGGTAAATCTAGAACAAATATACAATAATTTTAGACAAATCTTACGTTCTCTCATGTTCTTATATTTTAGTGACATTATAGATTTCTTTACATTTTACCCATTATATAAAAAATATTGTATAAGGCATTAGAAAATTTATTTGTGTGTAGCGTTGTGTGTACCTTTGAAATAAAATTGTTAGCAATTGTAGTAGTGTGCTAGGGACCCGAATCTGCACAGATTTCAACACAGATCACCACGGTACAATATATTCACAAATAGAATAGAATAGAATGGAATAGAATAGAATGGAATAGAATGGATTGGCACTCTGTCCAGGGTGTACCCTAAGCCTCCTGGGATAGGCTCCAGGCCCCCCGCCACCCTGAATAAAGGATTAAGCGGTAATGACAGTGAGTGAGTGAGTGAGAATAGAATAGAATAGAATAGAATAGAATAGAATAGAATTTTATTGTTATTGTTATTGAAAATTGAAAAATCCAAAATTTCACTAAACATTTAACGCTTGTACTGCTCTTGAATAAAAAACTGGTCTTCAATCTATTTGTTCTGGTTTCAATTGTTTGTTTGTTTTTTAAAAAGAGAACTGAAGGTATGATACATACACACAAATCATCTCAGAGGAGACGCGATGAAAATGAAAGATTCAGTTTAATGTTTAAAGTTTTAATGACAGCTTTAATGATTATAAAAGATGCGTTCTTTACCCAATTTGTGTAATTTCATTCTCAATTTAAAGAATAGGTTTAGTTTTTTCATTAGACTTTGTGGCTTCACCTACATGCTAGGGTACAAATGGGTAAAAAAATAGATTTTTAAATGCCATAGTCAGTGGCGGTCGGTCAATAAGAGGCGCTGGGGCGCCGCCCCCTGAAAGTTCGGCAGAGAAGAATGCTTTTAGTAGTCATTTAGTCACAATATTTCGCTGTATTTTTTAATATAAATTATTTGCAATTTTAAAATATCTAAACTGTATTACGTTCATTTGTGTTTGTGTACGAAGGGCCAGACAAATGATTTGAGGCTGAGCTCAAATTAGATTTTTTCAAATCAACCAAACCCCTAATCAATATTACAAGTCTTATTAACGGTCAGCTGATTGTTAGTTAATGTATTGAATAGTGATTGGCGTGGAAGCCAGCTAAATATGAGAGGAAATGATGCTTAATCACCTGATAAAGCATTTTTACAGGCGATTATTAAAATCTTATTTTTAATGTCATTTGCGCCCACACTTGTACAAACCTGCCCACCACAGGCTTTACTACTCAGAACCTCAATTACTTGACTACTAATGGTCCTTGTTTATCATCAGCCAAGTCACTATTTAAAGAAACTTTTTTCAATTACTCTTTGCACAGTATTTCATCCCATTGCCTGCATTTAACTTGTATTATCAGTGTTTCTATTGGTAATGACTCGTCATGGACTGGATCTTGATTCCCAGATGCTCTCTGATATTTAGTTTGTGCCTCACCTGGAATTTTCTATGTTTGGAACGTTGAGATCTTATTTCCTGGCATTTTTTAACTGTTTGCTGCTGCAGAATATGAATTTGTTAATATGGATTTAAAGAGGTCCTATTATGCTTTTTCAAATATGATCTTTCATGCAGTGTGTCATGTAGCTGTATGTGAATATCAACTATCTGCACTATCTGTGATGCCGACAGTGCACGATAAATGAAGTTTTTGTCTATTAAAAAAAAGAGTCGGCTCACATTCGAATAAACGAGTCGTTAGCAAATCTTTTTTTTTATTTTAAATTTTTATAAATTTAGTCCAATTCCCTCCCGTCAGTAGGGGGCTCCCACATTAAGGCTACTACTTCCACTCAGCCGGGAGGGCCGAAGACTATCATGCGTTTCCTCCGAACCACGTGACACCAGTCGACCGCATCTTTTCGAACTGCTCGCTCACGCACCGTTGGGGGCGGCTTAACACACTCGAGGCCAGCTCTATCCGCTCCCTCCGCGTGCTCAAGCTCGCAGACGCCCCGAATGGCGTAGAGCCGTGCAATTAATGTGGGAGCACTAATACCTCTCATCCCTCCCCGCTGAGAGAGCTCGGCCAATTTATCTCTCTCGAGGCCTCCGGCTGTGAGAGGAAAACAGCATCACCCGGGGATCGAACCAGCGATCTTCGAATGATAGGGCGAGCACTTTACCACTGCGCTACTCAGAGGCCCGTGTGAAGTATTTCTTAAAGTAAAAATGCTAAATTCTAGTGCCTTGCAAAAGTATTCATACCCCTGGAACTTTTCCATACTATACAGTATATCAGCAGGAGAGAACCTTAACCACTGTCCTGTCATGAAAAGACCTCAAATTTATTCAGGTGTTTTGGTAAGGAATAATTAAAATGAAAGCATTCGGTAGATTATAATAAGTACAGTAAGGCTACTGGACCATGCAGATGTTTTGTGTTAATACAATAATGAAATAATGATGCTCTTACTCTGACCTAAGGGGAAAAGTGGGGGAAAGTGACTATGCTGCTTCATTGTTGGCCCGATATCTTGGGAGCCATTAGTACTAGAATGTTAATTGTTTGAGAGAGGAATCTTTAATTGTGCTTCTTGTGAAGTTGCATGTATGTACTCAAAAATATGAACAAAGGAGTCAACTTTTCTCTGCTTTTTGTGAACAGCCACAGTGAAATGAATAGATTCCTAAATCAGGTTTGTGTCAGGTCCCAAGAAAACCTTCATAAATTCCAAACCTGTTTCTTAGTGTTTTGGAGCACTCAGGAGACCAGGCTCTCGGGCTTGATATAGGTTTTGTGGGAGGATTTGCAAAACAGAGGGGGATATCGCCGTCTAGACCAAATTAGGAAAACTGGAACTTTGGGAAAAACCCTGAGGGCACCCCTGCTAATTATGATAGCTTTAGTGATTTAAAATTAAACAATGTTAAATCCTGTCAGAATTTTAGAAACCAACTAAATAAAAGGGAAAAAAGAACCAGTTTTGAAAATGATAATCTTGTTGCACAAATGTGAACACCCCTTTATAATAGCACTTGTTACATAATCAGAATTTGATCAAACTAATTTGATTATCATCAAGGAATTATCATCTGTCATTCATGCAGAAATTTTTATCAAATCTAATATGGATCAGTTGTTTTTATTCTTACAAAAGAGACAAATGGACAAAAAGATAAAAAAAAAAACAACTTAGGTTAACGAGAGGCTTACAGAAACAACAAAGGAACTGCAGGAATATCTGGAAAGTACTGGTCACTCTCCATATGTAACAACAATCTCTTGTACTTTTCACTCAGGGTTAATCAGTGTGTTCATATTTTTTTCTTTAAAAAGTGTTGAAGAATTGCGTGCGAGGCCTGCAGCGTTGGTGATCCCAACACCAGATTCCATCACACCAACAACAGATCCAATAAGAGCACCAATTATAGCCATCACTAGCAGACTTATAGGTTTGAGATAATACTTTGCAAGTGCCTGTAGTTCCTGATACTTTCTCTTGGTGGCATCAGTAACTGCAAAAATTTAATCAGATGTAAACTGATATAATCTAATGGTTTTGCATTGACAGGATTATACTTACAAGATGGATGACGTCCATCGATACTTTCACGTCTCTGTTTCAGCCTGTGTTTTATACCACTGAGTCTTTTCTAATGTCCTTGTTTCAGCATTTCCTCTCTGTCCCTGTAGCTCTGTATCACATCATAGTAAACCTGCAGCAGGAGGAACTCATCCTGATTTTCCTCTATAATGTTGTTTACCTCTTTAAAGAGTCTATGGAACTAGGTTTCAGGTTCCTCATGCCTCATAATATTGTATCTGCCACTGCACTTCTCCAGGAATTTTTCTGCATTCTAAATGTGATCTTCAACTGTGGATTCCTCCACATCTCCATCACATAAGAAAAGCACCATAGTGTGATTCCAGGAAGCACTGGAAATTGTACCCTGGAGTTGCAAGGCCACAGTGCTAATCATTACTCTACCTTGCCACAACACACAACATTGCACATTGCCTGTGGGCAATTAAAGTATCATATGATCTTGAAATTATCATAAAGAATACCTCAAACATCATCTTGATGACTAATGAGCTATAAAAACACATACAGGAAAACATTTTGGAAAAGTATTAGTTGAGGTTTGCTTATAAAAATATCCAAAACCTCAGACAATTATTACATTTATTACAAAACAAAGGAAATAATATGTTACAGCCATGATTGCTTAGAAGAGGCCGTCACCCAGAATTCAGTGACTAGGAGGACATTATTTTGAGTATCTGCCAAGAGGCCATTTGTAATGCTGAACATACATGCTGATACTACGAACACCATGATTCATCTCAGAAATGGTGTTCTCAGCTTCAGTCAAATAATTGTGTGACTTCTGATAGCATTATTTGTTTTCAAAGCAATGGAGCAAAATCATATGCAGCTGCAAGTTTTGCACTTTTTATTTGTAAATCATATTTTGCCCCCTTTTTTGCGACGTATTACGATATTGTATCAATATCATTGGCTATTGCTATTGAGACATGACATTTCATCCCAATTAACTCCATTTCATCAGATCCAGGCTGCTCAAATTGAGCCAGTGAATTCATAGTGAATACTTATGCAAGCCCTTATAAAGTGCACCCACACATTCTTGCTGTCATTTGTCAGGGACTGCTTCTTGATAGCATTTTGTCATTGGTTTAAATCAATGTGATCACATTAATACACACACACTTGTGTCATTTGGTCCTGCAGAAAACATGACAACACTATTATAACTCGTATACATTAATGTTTCATCTATTTTCCCCCTCACTTTACATTAATAGCAAACACATAAAAACTACGGAAATCGGAAATACTATTGCACCATACATGTAAACTGAAACTAGGGATCTAATTTAAGAAACTGTAAATTCCTTTCTGCGTCACCATTTTTAAAAATTTCATTATTTCTCAAAAAATTAAAAAGAGAAGAAATTACTTACATTATTTTTATGATTTACCATCAATGCTGTTCTTGCCTGGTTGGATTGGTTTGCACAGTCTTGTATCACATGACTAAGGGTGTGTACATATCAAAAAGACTGTTTAAAACTCCTCAAGGTCTATATTTCATAAAATGATAATGTTTTATCATGGAATGTACTGTAGTGTGCGGTTTATCTTACTGTAAGTCACAAAATAATTACCTCTCCAGACCTCTGTACTGGATTAAAAAACATCTCAAAACATGAAGACTTTGTGATAAAGTGAAACACAAGACTAACTTTGATGTCTGACTCTGTTATAAACATTTTTTCTTAAAGTTAAATAAGAATTTCTAACTTTGCCAAGTGCAATCAGCTTCAATAATGAGCAACAAGAAGCAAGTGGATGTGCATGTAAATCTTACATGTGATGGATTTGTGGGAGATAATAAGTTTTGAATAAAACACTTATACCAAAGTTTTGTTACAATTTGTAAAGTGATGGTCATGGTTATAGAATGACAGTCAAATAAATCTAAAATTCCTTTGATTTTCACTTTACATCGAATCACACTTTTCTTGTTTAAATGTTGTAGCACTGAGAATTTCACTACTACCTGTACAGTATATGACATTACAACTCTTTGTTGTATTATTTACAACACATTTTTCTTACACATTTTCAAAATGAATTGTGATCGAAAAGAACAAAATTAACGGATATGATATTGGAAATGTTTGAAAATAATTTATTTGAAGGGTTTGATGACAGATTTGTCATATTTTGATATCATCACTTCGGTACACATACTGTTATTTTTTTTCCAAAAAAACAAATTTTTCTGTTATTGCTTCCAAAGGAGCAAAAAATATTAATTCATTCATTCATCTGCTATACTGCTTGACCTGTGAACAGAATAACTGATGCTTGGAGCCAATCCCAGGACCCTTAGGGCATGAGGCAGGGTAGATCCTGGACAAAGTGTCAATTCATCACACTCACATACACACACATACAATACAGGTAATTTAGGAATGAAAATTAGCCTTATCTTTGTACTTTGAAAAAAAAAAAAAAACAGAGTACCTGGAGGAAACCCACCAAACTTAGGGAGAACATACAAACTCCATGCACACAGGCCCCGAAGCAGGAATCGAACCCTTAACCCTGGAGGTGTGAGGCCTCAGTGTTAACCATTATGACACAGTATCACTGTTTGTTTTTGTGATTTAAAATTCTGTTCTCTTCCTCTCTTACTTGTGGATCTGATGTTAACATGGTAAATCTTCCTCGTTACTACCTTCTCCCAAGATTGACGATTCAAGATTTAAAAGTTTAAAAAAAGAATAATAAAAGGAGAATTGAAAGTCTCTCCCCTGGTTTAGATTTTTTTGGTTATGTTATTATTTTGACAAGCCACGAACTGAGGAGCATTGATACAACAAATCCAGTGACAATCCCCACACCTGCCCCGACTGTTCCATATGTGCCTCCGACTACTGAGCCTATAAGAGCACCCATAAAGGCCATCACGATCACTGCTACTGGTTTTATGTAACGCGACTGAGGCAGCTGGTCCGGATTCTTGCACTTCAGGGCCTCAGTTCCATCTTTGTGACCCACTGAATCTTCTGTTTGTTTAATCACTGGAAATATTTTGTAAACAAACAATGGCATTTAATATTTCACGTTTATGTATTTCTTTAATATATTGACATAATTTTTCTTTATTATATGATGCTTAAGTTATGGATATAGTAAGTTATGCTTACTATCAGGATTTAACCCTGGGAGGCTTCCACGTCTCTGTCTAAGCACATCTTTCCCCTCTTCCTCATGGATGCCTCCTTCATTAGGACAAAACACAACAGAGCTTTTAAATTATACTTCTGTTCTTGATGTGCAAATATTATTAATAGTATTATGCACAGTAACTTCAAAGATTTCTAACCTGAAGATGTTTCTGAGAATGAACTTGCCATGACCGTATTAAAGCTGTTGAAGATTATCCAGCTGCCATGTAAGTCTCACTTAAAATTTCTGTCAAAAATGTGATTATTTGAGAATTGTGCAAGATTAAATCTCAATAAATCAGCATAAATGAAACAAAATAAACAAATTAGTTGACATTCACCCTAATGAAAGTTTACACATACTGCATTGTATGACCCTAAAATACAGGATAAAGCGGTATAGAAAATGAATGAATGAATGAATGAATTGTATTGTAGTGTAAAAGCCATGAGCTAAAACAGATATACCTGGGACTTAACACACACAATAGCCCATAAACTTATGTGTGAGTTTGGGGGACGGGGACATAGGGAGAATGAAGATGACCTGTGTTGCAGTTAAAGTATCACATTATCTCAGATACAAATACTGACCTGGAAAGGTACCAGAATTTGTTGTTGAGAGAATACATAAAAAAAACATCCTCATGATTACTAAGGTGCTATGAAAAAACATCTTGGACATGGTTTTAAATAGTAAAAAAAAAAAAAAAAATATATATATATATATATATATATTGTACAGAACACAATTAAATTAATTATTTAACAATGGAAATAATATGGCACAACCATAATTTTGCTTAGAGAAAGGCATCCCCAGAGGTCAGTGGTGGTAAGGAGATGCTTTTTTAACTAACCGTGTGAATTCTGACAGGAACGGGTTAAACCAGGCCTAATATATTGTTTTTTCACCTCTCTTACCTCCCATGCTACAAAGCAAGACCTAGGCCTGTTTGGGAGGAAGTCTGTATCTACACAATGGAGATCTGTCTGTAATCAAATAAAATCTGCTCAGTTTAATATTTTACATCGTATACACATAACACCTGTTCTCAAAAATAAGATGGGTCTCCATGTATCCCATGTTGCAAATTTAATTCTGAGAATGCCACCCTTCTCCGCTGTTAAACTATGGAGTTACTGGTCTAGTATTGTGGATGATCTGGGTGTTATTTTTGATGTTCCCATTGAGTTAGATCCTATGTACCTTCTTCTGGGCCTTCCAGATACTCATATTGTCTACAGTAAATCATGCATAGGAGATAATTCAATGTACTGACTTTTGTAGCTAAGAAAAATGTTTTGTTGTTTTGGATTAAGGACATTCTTCCAACAAAAAAGATCTTGGCACAATGTATGGACTTTATTCCTAATAAATACATTTTATCCATGTCACTGTTTTCCATGAATGCCTCCTTCTAGATCTGGGACTCTTATTTAGAAGTCATTGGCCCTTTCTCCATATTCTAGGGGTTTTCTAGTCCAGTATATGAATATGATTCTCGATTGTCCGCACATACTGTACAAGCTTGGCACAGGTTTTACGGCGGATGCCCTTCCTGACGTAACCCTCACATTTTATCAGGGCTTGGGACCTGCACTACATCCAGTGGCTGGGGTTTGGGCGCTGGCTGGGAATTGAACTCGGGACTTCCATTAGTAACATCCTAATCTTATTTAGTTATTACTAAACTAAGATACAATATAATACAGAAATAATCAGGAATTGCTATTTAATTTTTCTTTTTCTTAGGCTACTACTGTAGTATTGTTTTAAACACAAATGAAATAGACACTGGTTTTCACATTAATACACAAAGAAATATTGAGTTGTTTGTGACTACAGGAAATATAAAACTTTCCTGTACCAGCATGCGCCTTCATGTTTTCTTGAATATTTTATAAGAGATTAATAGATTAATAATAAACACAAAACTATAAACTTATCAAATAATCTTGCACATGTGAGAATCTCTGAGCAATTCGGCTGATTTTACAAAAGTCTAAGAGAAATTCTCATGTTATTGAGTTTTAAATAAAAACTTGTTCAAGCTTTGATGTATTCATTTGAAATACGCACTTGTTTTGTAACAGAACTAAACGAAGCAGTGTGATTGCATCATACATGTAAACTGAAACTAAAAACCACAATTTTAATCCTTATTAAAAAACAAAATTAAAATAAAAAAAACATGAAATACGTTTTTGTCAAATACTTAAAACGAGAAGAAATTACTTACATTATTTCATGATCTGTTGTAAAGTAGGTTATTTCAGGTTGGATTTGTCCGTCATTGCGTTGCATGTAAATCGCCACTGAGGGTGTGAACGGTTTACTGAGATATCAAGAAGACCACCTTGAACTCCTCAATGTGCAAGAGATTATTTATTGCATAAAGTAATAATGTTTTATCATACAATATTACTGAAGTTTTTGTTTTTGTTATGATGTTATGAATTTTATCTTAATTCACACAATGATGACCTGTGCAGACCTGTAGACTGGATTAGTAAACTTCTCAAGAGCAATGAATATTATTTTATTTATGTATGTACAGTATATATTTATTGATTGATTGATTGATTGATTGATTTTTACCTTAAAGTTAAATATTTGCTGCTTTTACCAATGCAATCAGCTTCAATAGTGAGCAGCAGGAAGCAAGTGGATGTTCATGTAAATCTTAAAATGTAATGGAAAAAAAGTTTAAAAGAAACCAAAATTTTTGTTAAAACGTTATAATTTAAAATGTGGATGTTTACATGTTTACATTTTCTGCCACCTAGTGTATATCTTTATTTATTCAGCCATTGGTTGATATCTGTTTGATATACAGTACACAAAAGAATAAAACCAGGCAAGAATGTGTGTTTGTCATGGTCATATGATAGTAAAATGAATCTAAAATTCCTGTTATTTTTCTTTACATTCAAGGATGCTTTGTTTCTTGTTTACTGTAAATGTTGTAAAGTGAAATCTGGAACATACATCAAAGTTCCAGTTTTAAGAATCTCAAGAAGCAACTGCTCCAACAGGATAAGCTAAAATAATACAAAAAACAAACAACAACAACAACAACAACAAAAAAAAAACATTTAACCTAATCTATCTTTAATTTAGTAAAAACTGAAATGTGTGAAAACAGCAACTAAAACACCACACTCTGTTACAAATCAATCAATCACTCAATCAAACAATCAATCAAACAAACAAACAAATATTAACCACATCATTCTCCCCAAACACCTAATTCTAGCACCCTGACTGTACTATGCACCATATAAAAAAAGATATTTAAGAATATTACATGTTAATTATTAGTAATATTCATTTCTATAATAACAATATTGCCCCATTTAAAACCCACAGATTCCCTCATAGAGAGAACAGATAATCTGACATGGAAAAATTATATAAATTTGATATTCTGAGTCTCAAACCTAATTTCTCAGAAGGTGCTGATTAATTTTCAATAACAGCACAACTCTGACAGTCCTGCCAGCTGTAATTCAAATGATAACATGAACATTCATGCACCATACATTTAGAATATATATACAGTGGCTTGCAAAAGTATTCGGCCCCCTTGAACTTTTATACATTTTGTCACATTACAGCCACAAACATGAATCAGTTTTATTGGAATTCCACGTGAAAGACCAATACAAAGTGGTG
>JAQQZT010000037.1:30553859-30564392 GCA_030068275.1 Clarias platycephalus | reverse complement strand
AATTATCTGAATATCTATATTTTTTTAAATGATTACATGTAAAAAAAAACGACCAGCTTTTGTATGTATACAAACATTTACATTAGAAAAGCATTATCTAGTAAATCTTCATCTAGCAATATTCAGGGGTTTTGACCGTTGCTGTTTTGTCTGTGTTTTGCTTGTACGCATGTGCACTCAAAGTCTAACAAAAATTCCACTGTCTAACAAAATCTCCATCAGTTAGCCATGAACTCCATGACAGTGCTGACTCGATGTCAGTTGAGGACAGTGCTTAAGGCCAAGGAGGACAGATACTAAATGTGTTACCCTCAAAACCCTCAACTCTAATGTGCCAGCATATGCTGTGAGAAGTGTGTGATCTAATTGCGTCTTGTATTTTTCCCCCCAATAGGCTGATTCAGCTGATGGAGGAAATCATGGCAGAGAAGGAGAACAAGACCATCATTTTTGTGGAAACAAAGAAACGCTGTGATGAGCTGACTCGCAGGATGAGGAGAGACGGGTGAGCGGATGATGGCGAAGTGGAAAAGTAGGGCTGAAACGAAAGTAGGAACAGCCTTTGAAGTGAAAAAGCTTAACAAGCAAATTGCGGACAAGTAACAGATAACAGTAACAGATGGATGTTTTAGTTCTCCACCTTGTACGATTGCTATATAATCTATGCACAGGATGTAAAAAAAAAAAGTCATGTGGCACTCGTTGCCACATGACTTAAGTAGTGGAAATAGGAGCCATTAAAAAAAAAAAAAAAAAATCAATGTGCAGCTGAAAGTGTACTGACACAAAACCAGCCATTCACTTTTTTTTCTTTTTGTGTGTGTGTAGATGGCCTGCAATGTGCATTCATGGTGACAAAAGTCAGCCAGAGCGAGACTGGGTCCTTTCAGGTAATGATGAATGACTTTCCAACATGCTTCCTGTGGTGGACGTTTGTCTTATCTAAGCTCCGCATTTACATGAAGAACCAACCATCATGCATCATGTATGTTGTTGTTTTTTTTAAAACATGTCCATGTGATCTTAGTGCCTGTCTCCTGTTTCAGAGTTCCGCACTGGTAAAGCTCCCATTCTTATCGCAACTGACGTCGCCTCTCGCGGGCTGGGTATGTCCTCGAGGAGATATTTACACCATCTCTATGAATACACACGCACATACATTATTTATTTATTTATTTATTTATTTAATGAAATCACATTCCACACCAACCGTAATGTGTATTTATTTGTAAGATGTTTGCTACAGTATGTCGTTTTATGTTGTTCAGTTGTAAACCTTTTCCTTACCCCCCCCTTCCTGTGTCTGGAAAATGCCCCTCAGGAACAATTCTAAAACCCTCCTTTGTGCCTCTAAAATGGTTATTTATTATCACTGGTCTCTTTTGTCAGTCAGAACAATTCTCCATCTTTCTCCATCCCCTCCCTCCCTCCCTCTCTTTGTCTCTTCCTTTCTCCCTCTCCCTCGTCTCCAGTCCCGAGCACTTTAATATATACACTGTCTATTTTTGTGTCCTTTTTATGCTGCTTTCCAGTTGTGCCATTTCTTTAGTGGCAATCAGTACATTTCAGATGCCCGAGAGCCTCGTGGAAGACCGCGATTACAACCCCCCCAAGCCACCATTTACACTTTAAACCTTATTGTCTGTTTCTTGTTACTGCTGTTAAAAAAAAATCCTTCAAAAATGGGGCTCGCTGGCTCACTGTTGACCCTAACACGGACCTGGGGGAGATGTTGGGCTCCCTTTGTCTTCCCTGGGTCTCAATACCAGTCTCCTTCTTGACCAAAAAAAAAAAAAAACGGTGTCCAAATATCCTGTGAAGTTAAAAGAAAAAAAAAAATGGGGGGGTGGGGTTTCTAAATGCTGCAGATGATTAATGGTTTGTTTTCTCGACTCTTTCCTATTGACTGTGAGAGACGTGAGCTTTTGAAGCAGGTGTGTTATTTGTGTTTGTTCATTTATTGGAGAAACCTGGTTTGAAGAAGAGGAAGTGGGTTGTGTTGAATTGCCAGATCCACAGTACGTCTCACTCTTTCATTGTTCTCTCTCCCCCCCTCAGGCTTTTTGAACTCCCATAAGGCTACTCAGGCAGGCTGTGCTAAATTGGTACAGCAGCTGCCATCTACCATGTAAGCAGAGCCCTGTGAGGCGCTAGCACAGAGCCTGATCTGGATAAACCCACTTCTCAACTTCTTCCATGCATCAGCCTCTGCTTCAAGACTGCAGAATCTTAGAAGTGGACTGCAGCATTATATAACTGGGGGTCCTCAGGACTGTGGCATCTCTTACAATCTGTCAAATTCGCCCTTGATTGGACCGCAAATTTTCATACATATGAAAATATGAAAGTAATTGGCTAAAAAAAAATAAACAATTAATTTGCTTGATGCCATGGCCCTTTTGGATGCGTTAGGATAAGACACCTGTTAAGTCTGACCTGGGCTAGCTCCAGGAGAGATGGAGAGGGAGAAAGAAAGATGCAGAGAAAGAAAGAGAGGGAGAAAGTTGTGTGCTGGATCCAGTCCGGTCCGGTTTGTGGAGGCCCTGCAACCCGGCGAGAGAGAGAGAACTGGAGGGGAGCCGGTTCTGCTCCCGCCAGGCGTTGCTGGTGTCGTGCCGAGGGTGAAGGGGGGGCAGCTGAACGCGTGAGCCCACATATACCTCTTCCTCTCGGGCCTCTCCACTGGACCTGGGACTGATCTCAGTCGAGGCTAACCTAACATAGGGTAAGTATCTAACCATGCCCCCAATAACGACAGCTCTGGTAATAATCAGTCACTTCTGTTCCACCTACATATATTATATATTTTTAATCTTAAGCTTTCTTTTGAATTTTACATTTTACACCATAACACATTTATCTTCTAAAAAGACAAACTGTGCTCCTGTTTACGCTTGGTCACTTCATGCATTTCTGGATTGTATCCTGATTAAAGACCTGTAGTCTTTAAATGTGATAACTTATCACTGTATCGTAAATATTTGCGAATCAATTCAAAACCAACCTCTTGTCGGGGTTTCTCCTCTTTAAAAAAATTTTTTTTAATGGTTTCTCATTCTGTGCAGTTTTTATGTTGTAAATTTCCATCCGAGTTCAGTCTCTTCAAATGACGGCACAGATCTAACATTAGTGAATTCATTAGTTTTCTTACATGTAGCCTTTCGCCTTGTTGCAGTCATTGTAGACTTTAACATGGCTCATGGATTCATGATGGGTCAGTCGGTGAACAAAGGCTTAGGGTGCTTAATGTATTTACACTTTTAGATAAAATATTGATCAGCCTCCAGAAAGGGCTCGTTCAATCCAATTTAAATCCATTGTGTAGATAATATTGTTTTTTATGCGGATGATCTTATCCAGATGCAATCTTGATATTTGCAATGTGAGAATGATCAAGTGTAAAGGGATCAGTCAGGTCAGGGATGATCGTGTACATTAGGCCTAAATATATTGCCAAATTATTTGCCCAATTTGTTTTGTTTTTTTAAACGACATTATGACTCTCTAGTGTGAAGCTGTCAACCCTGAGCCAAAAGGAGACGGTACTCGATAGGGTCACTAACAGTGTTGTCTGAGCCACCTGTACCTTTGTAATGAGAAACAGACTTTCCTAAGTGTTGGTTATCCACGCGCAGTTCCTCCGTTTTGTGGATCTTTTAAAAAGATTTCTTATAACTTTTACAAGTTTCAGCAGTGATCTATATGAGAGTACATTAGTTCCAATTACCCTTAATGCATAATGTGTAGGATAAACAAAAATTTAATTTTAATGATTTCAAAATATACAAGTTTACGTTAATGATAAATATTTGCTCGCACACTGTAAAATATTTTGTAATTATGGTTTTAAGACATTGCTTAAGTAAACATACCTAATACATCTGCTGCCACCATGCAACAGGTAAGTCACATAGAAGCTTGTAGTTTTGTGGAAAGGCCACCAGTAAATAAGCTGTTAACTACAGTATACAGTATTAGAGATTATGAATAGATTTAATTAAAAAACATTTTTTTGCTTAATTTGTATTCCTCTGATAATCATCCTCCTCTTACACCTTTTATACTTTCTGACACACTTTAAAGATGTGGAAGATGTGAAGTTCGTCATTAACTACGACTACCCGAACTCATCTGAGGACTACGTGCACCGTATCGGGCGTACTGCCCGTAGCACCAACAAAGGCACAGCCTACACGTTCTTCACACCCGGAAACCTGAGGCAGGCCCGTGACCTTGTGCGGGTTCTGGAGGAGGCCCGACAGGCCATCAACCCCAAACTTCTGCAGCTGGTCGACTCTGGACGCGGGTCAGGAGGTGAGCGGAGGATAAACTGGAAGATCCATAGCTATTTTTATGCGTTGATCAGGTCAAATTCTTTTAAACATTTGAATCCTGGTGCATTGAGAAGTCCTTAGGTCATAATCCTCGACCTAATGTAGAGTACAAAATGGAAAAAAATTAAATAAAATTTATCGCCTTAATGCTAGTTTGTGTTAAGCATCGCTGTATTTGAGCCTGGTTATCTGAAACGAAGTTGCCATTGTATCACTCAGGAGGAAGGATGCGTTACCGCGGCTCCAACTCCAACAACCCCAACCTGATGTATCAGGACGAGTGTGACAGGCGCATGCGCTCCGTTGGTGGAAGTGGAGGGAACGGTGGTAAGGACAACCGGGGTGGCAACAGCTACAGCCGAGATGGGCGCTCGAGCCGCGACGACAGATCTTCCACATCCTCATCGTCATACCGCGATCGTAGCCGGGACGGCCGGAATAGCTACGGCTCAGGCGATCAGTACCAGAGCTACAACAGCAGCGGAGGTGGAGCTTACAGCTCGAGAGGGGGTGGGATGTCACAGTCAGGGGGCGGCAGTAACAGTGGGACCGGTGGAGGGCAGCAGAACCAGTCGGGACCACCACAGGGGCCGTTCAACCAGGGTCCTCCCCCACCACCACAGTCCGGTGCCGGACCAGGACCGCAGCCCCTGATGGCCCAGCAGTTCGCGCCACCTCCACCACCTCAGCCCATGATGGGATTTATGGGTCCAGGGCCGTACTCGTTCGGTCCCCCTCCCCCTCCCCCACCTCAGCAGCAAAGAAAGTAAAACTCTTTTTTTTTTTTTTTAATGTAAAAGAGAATTGTGTCATGTCCGTCTCGTAGTGGTACGTAATCGCTCCTCGTCCACTACCAGAGTGAAGAAAGCTCAGTAGAGTTGAGTGTTTGTCTTTATCTGTAGACTCTTCCTTCCTCTCAGTCTTGGAAGTGTTTTGGCTTCACATTCTGAACAGGCCAGTCATTCAGGGATCATGGAGGTAAGGGATATGCATATTGTGTTAACTGTTCAGGCATCAGCTGCTTATTATTGCAAGCTCCTCCTGTGCTTTGTCTGTGAAACTGCTAAGTGGAACACCTTGATTTAATTAGCCACAGATTGTGGAACATCATTTTGTTAGGCTTGAAGAGAGTAAAATATTTACCAGGATTAGGATCCTAGTTATTATTGCTTGTGCATGCCGCTTTGCTTTTCACATATTTTTGCTTTTGAAGCGTCTCCCTTTGGGTTACTATGATTTTTATAATTTTTTTCCACTTTTATTTTTAACTGCTCTAGTCCAGTGTAATCTATAAGCGTTTCTCTTACTGGCTTGTTTAGGCATTGTTATTTCTGTTAGTCCTGTTCAGAATATTACATTGACCATTTTGATGGCAACTGTTTTTTTTTTGTGTGTGAACCTGCCAGTGATGTACAATAAGGTTGAATAAGCTCTACTACTCTATTTTGATTATTTCTACTGTTCTTATTTTTTAATAAAGGCGTTAACCTAAAAAGAAAAAAAAAGATTGTGTCCGGTGCATGAAATTTGTGTTGCTGTTGACTTTAGTTTATGTAGAACTTTAACATTAAAAACAACTACTTTAATGACCACAACTAAGGAACTGAGTGTTTAGGTGAAGGTGTTGGATCGTTGTGGGTGCTGTTAAAGTTAAGCCCAGGTGAACTTGAAACAGGCATCGTCATGGTTGATTTTTTTTAATTTTATTTCACCCATTTCCCAAACATGCTGCATCAGCTTTAAATATATATAACCCATATGTGGAACTTAGACTGCAGGGACTGGAACTGCTCATGTTCGAGACATTAATCTTTCTGCATTTCTGCTGAAAAAATTAAGGTGGGAAATGTATGTAAGGGTGATTGAATGTTTAAATCACAAAATATTACAATTAAACAAATATGCCTATGTTAGCTGCTAACAACTAATGGCTCACCTCGCCCATTATCGGTTAACTGCTCTTGTACAACTAATCTCGTAACCAATAAAAGGAGGATTTAGCAGTTAGCTGGTACCTACTAGCCCAGCCTTATTTACTATACCTATTAAAATGTTGAGCAGAGATTACCAAAGTGGAAAAGGCATAAACAGTGGGGAATGTTTTTCATTTTTCACACAGACTGGTGACACATCTGACTGTTGGAACATGACTAAAAATCTAACTTGAATTACAATCTTTATATCAAAAGAATGCACTTCCAAAATGAACAACTTTTTAAATTTTATTTCCCCCCTTCTTTAACCATTTATAGAACTAAGTTTGAGGATGTGATTTGCTCATGTCTCCAGCCCTAATGTAGCCTGTCCTTAGGTGATTTATTGGATGAGGTGTGGAACAGCATGACGACCACTAAAATGTACAGGGTGTAGGCGGTGGTCCAGAATCAGGATTCTGAGTTGATCTGATGACTCTAAATTGCTCCTGAAGGAGTGTGTTAATGTGTGTGAGCACGCACAGTACCATGCTGAAGGAAAAAGGGAAAGGAAAAAAAAAAATCAAATTTTAAACCCCCAAGAAAAAGAATAACTTTATTTTCCTTAAATACATATTTGCACTACATTTTCCGTCCTCTTCCATACTTATTCGTTCTCTGTATTTTTTTTCTCTCTCTCAATTTTTGGCAAATGTACATAATTGCAATACGTATATTATTTACAGTCAGATTCAGGAAGAAAACTGGGTGGCGAGTATGACTTGAGGCTGGAGGAAACCTGCAGCTTGATGAGTTGGCTGCAACATGACATTCAACGTGCAGCGATTCTCCTGCGCCGTCACGACCAGACAAATCAACGGAAATATTTTTCTCCCTTTTCCCCCGCCCCAAAATATGATTCCTGTTCATTTCATTTTTATCAGAGGCACAATTAGATCTCATCTCTGTGTGTGCTGCATTTGGGGAAAAACACTGTTTTAAGGTTGGAATATTTCACTTAGAAGACAAAATAAATAGATGGTCGTATCATTGCCATGTAAAAACAAGACCATTGTAGGCATTTCAAATCATTTCATTAACAAACAAGAAAACAAGAAGAAAAAAAAAAGCCCTACATAAAACAACATTAATAGCTACTGGCAAACTCCTGAACCAAGACAAACAGAAATGCAAAAGGTATGCATGTACAGATCAGCATTTAAGAAAAAAAAAAAAAAAGAGACAAAAGGACAGATGTAACATTAGATTAGGCACATACGGTCAATTTAAACAAGACGTCAGCATCGATGTCTAAATGAATTCAATCTGAAAAGGGCAAAAACAGCAGGTTGGAGCACTCATTCATAAATAGGGGATTTGTTTTATTCTTACACAAATATACACCAGATTTTATCCGTTATAGGCCCGTCTCTTAACCTGATCTCGGTCAGTTGCTTCTGTAGTGTATTGAGAAGAGAAGAGGATGGAAAACCGATTTGCTCAAAACCAATTGGTGGAAGTAGAAGGGCAGTCTTTGAAATCTAGGAAAGATTTAAATTTAAACCTGCAGCCTTTAGGATGAGAGAGGGGAAAAAATTGTTCTAGGGTGCTTTTATATAATTTTTGTCCTTATTAAACTCTCCAACAAGCGTTATTTAATTCAATGCATGTTGAATTTGTCTTGTGTATTCACCATCAGGTAGAAACTGATCTAAAACCTGTGTTGAACAAGCTGGGGATGTACCAAAAATACATCCACCAGTATTCCCAACTCCACACGTAGAAAATGATACAGATTTGGGGCCTTTCATTTACAAACAGTTCAGGAATTTTGTCTATTCCAAAAACTGCCACTTCCAAATGTGAGAAATCAGATTTATTTTCAATCGACAAAAGATGCAGGCAATCCCAATGTGCGATTTCGGTAAAAGATTAAAAGAATTAAATGAGAAATCAAACGCAGCTCTTCTCATAGCTCTAGATGTGACAAGAACACGGGGCTCATCAGACCGAAGGCAAAGAGGGGGAGATTAGACTTCCATCGTAGAGGATCAACAGGACACACATCACAGCATAGAAACAAAATCCACTTCACTGTTCCATTATTCGAACTCTCGCACAGATCCGCTCCGTGAATCATAAAGTACGCTCGCGATTACAGACAGCACGATGAAGTATTTATGAGGGACGAGTACTTATACGTGCCTGCCTTTTTTTTTTTTCCAGGCTGATATTGCATCAACAGGTTCACAAAACAGGACAAATCCAGAGAGCCAGCAGAGGAAGATGTAGCTTCAGAGATAAGATGAAGGTTAAAACTGTTCGAATCGAGGACAATGAGACAGAAGGAAAGCAAGATGAAAAGGACAGCATTAGGGTTTCCAAGGCAGATCCTTTTGACTTTAATCTGATTCCGGTTTGTAGAAGAAGAAAAAAAGAAAAGAAAAGAAAAAAAAAAAAAAGAAAAAAAAGAGACCCTCCGTCACTTCTCCTAACCTCTTCCGCTCGCAGTTTTCACACACTTCTATTCGAATTACTATCTCTGTTTAACTTTATTTATTTATTTGATTTTACAAATGTCGAAAGTTAAACACTGCTGTGACTTGACGTACTGACATCAAATATTCGGGGAAAAGTGAGGAGGGGCTCAATTTTCTTTGGATCAGAAATGAACCATGGGGTTTGCGAGAGCCGTTCCAGCTGGGCAAGACCAACAGGAAGCTGAGGGATAAAGCAGCAGGAAGTCAGTGTGTCCATCTAAAGGTTCCCCCAGGACTCTGGAGGTGGGAACTGTTCAATGTCTCCGCTCTCGTCATGGGAATCATCAGCTAAATCGAATGTCAGCTTGTATCGCAATCGAACCTTTTCCTGTCGGAAAGGAGGGGAAAAAGTAAATTGTCATAAATATATAATTAATCAAGTAAAAACAACACTTCAGTGTTTTAACATAATCTTGGATTTTTCCCCCTCTACTGGGAAAAAATATAATAACTCAAAACTCTACAGGTTTGAGTTTCTGTTAACTCCTCTCTCATTATTGGGAAACACAATTAAAAAAATATAGTTGCAAGCAACGATGAGCAAGGCCAAGCACATTTATGACATCAGCACTATTAATACAGCATTATCAGAGCGATGACATCATAGTCATGTCATCATCGTGCTGATGTCAGTGCTTGGGTCCTAAAAATTAGTGATTAGTTACAAAACTTTGATGTGTACACTACACATGTGTCTTTTAAACACTGTTGATCGAGTGTGTGCGTGCATGTGTGTGTTTAACCTTTTGAGGGTTGGCCAGCAGCAGGACTTGTGTAATCGCAGCAGGTGGGAGTATGGGGTTGAAGGCTGGCAGGTCTGTCCCGGATGGCGGTTGCAGTTTCACCCTCATCGTCTACACAGAAACAACATGTACAGAGTGACTTGAGTTAACCTGCAAAACTGACACAAACCTAAGCACGTCGTTACTGTTTTCTTCTAAACGAGTAGCGCACCTTGGGGACGGCGGCCTGGAAGCGGATGTTCGTGACGGGCATGGGAGCGGACGACAGCATGGAGATGATGACTACCAGGACGTCGGGCCGGGACGGAGGACTGTCGCGCGCGAAGTGCAGCAGGACACGCAAGCTGTGTTTGTCGAAGATCGTCACAGGCAACATGCTACCTGTGTCGCAGGAACGTAGACGATAAATAAGAGAGAGAGAGAGGAGACATAATACAAATCAGGGTGTTAAAGCAAAGGCATACATGCGTTTCTTACTAGGTTTGATGGATTCCAGGGGCACAGTGATGCTGGCCAGAGAGAGCTCGTCCTGAGGAGTGGAAGCAGAGCCAATGCTCAGCGCGGGAGCCTCATTGTTGGGCTGCGAGTTCAGGAGATTAGCAGGCTCAGAGGAAAACGCCAGGATTGAGCTTGGGCTTGCGACTGGGTTTGGGTTTGACTTGCTCTGAAGATCTCGCAGGGTGGGCTTGGACTGCGGCTGAAGTTTGTCCCTGCACAGCAGACATGAACATCACCAGTTGACCACAGCTGAATACAATCTCTAATCATCTATGCAAAATGTAGTTCCTTTATGTTAAAAAAAAAAAAAAGAACCATAACGCATGTCTCGTGTCAAAGAGTTCTTCAAATAATGATGAATGTAATCAGGGGAAAAAAAAAAAATACAATCATGGTGGCGATTATTATATGGTGGTATTAAGGGTGGGCGGTATACACGGTTAACCGGTAGAAATTTGTCAACCGGTAGAGATTTTGGTCTATCGTCTTAATCGCGGTTGAGATC
>JAQQZT010000037.1:30538474-30553759 GCA_030068275.1 Clarias platycephalus | reverse complement strand
TTATTTATGCATTTTCAGATACAAATTGCTATATTGTGATATATATCGTTATCGAGGTAGAAAATTGCTTCTATAGAATAGAATATAGATAGAATATTTTGGTTATATCGCCCACCCCTAGGTGGTACACTTATCTCCGTTAGTAGTTAAATTCCTTTACATTTTGTTTGGACTGTACCATTTGACCTGCAGGCTCTCAGGGGGCAGTGACTGCTGTAACAGGGTCTTCCCCAGCACATCCAGTTCATCCAGGGCCTTGACGGCAGGGGCGGGGCCGCTAACAGGAGCCTGGGCGGTGGGAACTGACGGCAATAGCACGGCAGCTGGTACCGGCGGGACGGGTGTGTCTACAGTATCTGAAGCCTAAAGCAAAACAGACGAGATTTTAGTTAATACGGGAAACACCAGGCAAATGTAACAATCTAGCAACATTATAACCAGTTACTCTCTCTCTCTCTCTCTCACCTGGAACGAGTTCCATGTGGAGGGGTCGCCAGACTGAGAGGAAGTCAGAGTCGAATTAGGGGTGTTGTCTGTTAGCCCTACGACAAATAAAGCACCACAGATTAAAACGAGTAAAGCTCGTCATGAACAATGCACGGTGTGCGATTATTAGAAAAGTGAAATTATAGCCAAGACAATCAGTGTCCAGTGTTTCCTTTTTTAGTTTAGTTCTTTATGAAAATGTCTCTAATAAGAGGCTCATCAAAAATATTTATCCCAAATCATCATGTACAGTAAGTCCCCGACTTATGAACGAGTTCTGTTTCGGGAGCACGTTCGTAAGTTGGATTCATTCTTAAGTCAGTCTTGTTACATCTTTGTGTATTATGCTTTGTATGGTATATTTGTGTCACAGGTTTGGTTCCACATTATACCCTCCAAAACTTGAGGGGAATCCGGGTGACGGAGCAGGGTCAGCTGACCTCGTTTAAAGGGCATGTGGGAAGACCTTCAGGGGAGGATAACGTTACACGGCGTTTATGGTGCACTTGACCGGATGTCATCTTGTCTCACAGCAGTTTCGGACTGTGAAGTTTCTGTCTTGATGAGGAACCTCTGAAATTAGGATAATTCCCCCATCATGCCAGATTTACAGGACAGCCATTTTCTACCATCATGCTCCCGGACTGATTCATTGAAACTGGTGATGCCGAATCATTTCTCCTTTTTAAAATGTTTTTTTTTCCAGTACTTTTAATTTTTTTGCGTTAGCACTGCTGGGAAATTAGAGAAGTATACGGACAATACTTTCTATCCCATGGATAAATAAAGCCAGTTCTTCGGAGGTTCTCTACTGAAGCAGCATTAGACATGAACAAGCACCTGGTTCGCATTGGTGGAAAGGTATAAATGTGGATAATTTACATTAACCTGTAACATTCAAATTCACCATAAATACAAATTACTCCTGGTTAACCGGAAGTGTTAACCGACATTTAGGGCTTTAATCACATCGTAATCATGTTGTGGCTGACCGACTACATGGGTGGTAGTAAAATCTCTCCTGCCTTGAGCTATTCTCTTAAGAACGCTCAACGAAAAAAGACACAACTGCAATGTTCACACTTTTTTTTAAGTATGTTCACTACTTACTAGTAGATAAAACAGTAAACACGACTCTAAGGCAGTCCTTACCCAAAGACATGAGCTCGTCGTCCAGCAGGCTGATGCCCAGCTCGTGTGATGGTGTGGGCTGAGAGGGGAATTCTGGGAAAGTGGGAGCTGAAGGTGATGTATCCAATCCGGTGAGGTCCAACAGGGCTGTGCTCTTCCCTGCCAATCAAAACATGATGCTGGCTTAACTGACTAATCGTAAGCATGGATTTTTAATACGTTTTATTTGTTATTAAACGTTTAATGGATGGTTGAACTTTTAAATGTATGTTCTTTCTTTCGTAAATATGTCTGTAGTATCAAATAAACATTAACGCTTAGTATAAATTCAATATATGCACTAATGTCAGTGTATTATGTAATATGAGTATTGTGGTGCTGATACCAAAGTGTGTGTGTGTGGTTTATTGATGCAATTACCCTGAAGTGTGGGCATAGTACTGCTGTCTCCGTTCACCTCCTCTCCCTTTACAAGCTGCCTGTAGAGGTTAATCACCTGCGTCAAACTATCATTGGCCTGCAGGATCTCCGCTTTAGAGAGAAAGAGAGAAACACACACAGTTCAATGTTCCAGCCACGCAACCCGTCACACTGCACCACTCGTATCCAACCTGGAACAATGACTTCATTCTGTTCATTTTCAATTCAAAGTAATATAAATCCATTTACAGTAATTTAAAAACGCTTGCCCTAATCATTCAAAGATCACAAGTTGTGAATGCAGGCTGATGCTGCATCCTCCCAGGGTCGGCAAGCCCAAAAAAACAAAAAAAAACAACAAAAAAAAAGAGTTTGAAACTCTCGTATCAATTGCGATTCTGGCCAATCACAGGCGTCTGTAAGCTTACAGAAGGAGCAAACTGTTACACAAGAGGTTCGAAAAGATGTTGTGCATTACGTGTTTCGGAGGAAACACATGATGAGAGAGCACCCTAATGACAGGTAGGAATTGGCTATGACTAATTTAGGGGAGAAAATCTGAAAGAAAATTGGCTAAAAATTTAATAAAAAAAAAAATAAAAAAAAGAAGAAGAAGAATGGTCTCTTCTGGTGTGACCTCATCCCTATCCACAGGGCCTGAAGTTTTAGTGAATGTTCTGTTAAGTATGAAAATGAGATAAATCATATCCTGTGCCCTTTACGGTCTTCTCAAACAAGCTTGGGACATGTTTTTAAGCAATGTGTCAAGACATCGCTCTCCACCACCAGAACTGCCAGTTGAAAGAATATTTTTTGGAAGAACAGCCTTCTTTCTTTAGGGCAAATTTTATTTATAAAGCACAATGTTAACATAACCGTGGTTGATCCAAAGTGCTTTACAATAAACGCCGAAAATAAAACCAGTATCAAAAACAATTAAAATGTAAATACATAAAATACTAATTCAACTATTTAAAAATACAGACACAGCACAAGTCAAACGCTAAAGAGCAAAAATTAGTCTTTTACGCTAGATTTAAAAAGCATCCAATAATGAAGAGGTTCATCCAATGATGTTCGAAGGTAGACTGTTCCACAGCTTTGGCAGAAAGCTTGTTCACCTTTTGTTTTACATTGTGAATGTGGGACAGAAAAGTAACTGACCACTAAATCTTAATGGCCTAGAAGTTGTATATGGCCTGATGAGATCACAAACAGTATGCAATGACTTGTATACAAAAAGAAGGATCTTAAAATCGACTCTGGCTCACTGTACGATTTGGAAGTATAAAATAAAGAATGCTTAAACTTATGTACACAGACTTGCCTTTCACGTAATCTGCACATAAAACAGAGAGCTAAAGATAAACAGTGTACAATGAGATGTTTGACGGTGGATGATACTGCAGATGATTTACAGACTACAGCAGACTTCTTGGAATTTTATCTAGCAAGATGTTTGACCATGGTTAAGTAACTTCAGCAACTGGCCGGTGCAAAAAAATAAATAAATAAAAATAAATAAAGGTGTTCTCCCTATTGAAGATAATATGTTTGAATCTAGACGATGCCACAGACATCCATGGAATAAACTAGTCATGTTCTCCAGGTGTATGGAATAGCATTGGCATATTCTCTCTCTCTCCGCTAAAAATCATGCTGATCAATCAGGCTGGCAGGCTTCACGTGCCTCTGAGCCGAACAGGCCTTTGACCCACTGGTGAAATCTTTTGTTGGTTCTTACCCAGAGCTTCATCATTGTCTTCTGTGTCACTGGCCAGTCTGAACAAGGTGGGCCTCATCTTCTCACAGCGCTGGTACAAATCCTAAAGGGGACAGGGGGGGGGAACGGTAAGCACCACTACGAAACAAATCATAAACAAATCCCTGGTAATCATTATTTAAATGTAAAACACTTAACGTCATTGGTTCATTCGCTGCTTGGAAATTGAAATTGTAAGAAATTGAAGTGTATCATTGTGCCCCTAAAACGGTTTGTGCGTGTTCGCACCTTGATGAGTTCCTCGTTGTCCTGCGAGCTGGTGTCTTGGCTGTAGTCTGCTAAGAGCTGTGTGAGCAGCTTGACACTCTCCTTCACTTCCTGAATAGCATTTACTCTCTTCGACACTTTCTCCATTCGCTTCTGATCCTGTGAATTAAACCCAGATTTGAGTGTTTTGCGATTAGTCTGACTTTTTAAAGGAGTAGTGGACAGACGTGCCTTTCAGTCTAAGACTACTGGATAAATAAACCACAGTCCTGGAATTGTCAGGTATCACAGTGTTGTTTAGCATGCCTCAAATAGTGTATTACACACCTATTACACACTGTACACAACTGTATAGCTAAGCTGATCCAGTTAAAAAAAAAAAAAAAAAAAAAACACTAATAATATAAGCATTGTCTTCAGCGCAGCAGCCAGTTCTGGTGTGGTGCACGGGGTGTGGAAATAATTATAGCACCCTTGAGACAATGCGTGCGCTTTGCTTAGCACAACAGAAGCAACAAGGGAGTATTACGACTATATGCATTTACTTTCAAAACTATTTATTGAAAATGCAATCATGACGATCATCTCCTTCATTAGAAAACCGCCAACACTGATCTTCATTCAGGCATTAAATTGTACAGAAATAGAACAAGAGGTCAGAACAAAGCAAACCTGAGGCTTATAGGGCAGGGCTTTGGAGTACTGAGTAACTCCACACACATACCTCCTGTACCATTTCCTTAATAAGTTTGTTTGCTGCTCTCAGGTCCTCTGGGTGAGTGCTGTTGAGCAAGCGTGACAGCATCTAGACAGACAGAGAGAAGATAATTTAAGACGAGGGTTTTCAGGAGAAAATGCCAGTTCAGCACTGATGTGGCTTTTTAAAAAAAAGTGCCATCCTGGTTCTTTTCAACATTCTAGTTTGTTGTGTAATGACTGTTTAAGATGATGTAAGTTACTGAAAATCTCTTAGCCCTACAGCAGACAGAATTAACTTTTACATATGAAGCCCTTACTTATAAAACTGTGCACGAATAAATCTATGATGGAAAGCAAGATAATTTATTTCGAGATCATGTGAATGTGAGCATGACCTACAGTACCTGTTAAACGTTTGGACACACCCTTCTAATTAAATGTTTGTTCATGATTTTTTTGTTTTATGTTTTTTTTTCCTCTACATTCTAGAATGATACTACAAATTAAAAATATATGAAAGTAAACAATTAAGTAACAAAAACAACAGTCAGGTATTATTTTTAGACATGAAGCTCAGCTGTTCTGAATCAGTTCTTGCAACAGTTTTGTGTCAAGTGCGTTTGCAAAACCCATCAAGCACTGTCTCTCATGAAGACCTTCCCAGGAAGGCAAGACCAAAACTTACATCTGCTGCAGAGGAGACGTTGATTTAGAGTCACCAGCCTCAGTTAACAAATAGCACTTCAGATTAGAGAGTTATGAAGACTTTACAGATACATCTCAATATCAACTGTTCAAAGGAGGTTACTGTATTATATTATAGTATAATATTATAGTATATTTTAGACGAATTCAGCTGTGTTTTAAAATGTAAAAAGATATAAAAATCAGGAAAGGCCATGGAATTAGAAAGTGTGTCCAAACTTATGACTGGTAGTGTAAAAATCATAATTTGTGACTGAACTGTTATCACTGACTCTATTTTCAGTACAACTTGACCTGACCTTCAAGTTTCTATCATCGTGTTTCTATCATTAGTGCAGAATGATAGAAATGACTCTCAAAGCCACTAGATGTTTTATCTTTACCTTTGACTTCTCTTCATCCTCAAAGATGGCGTTCTTGGGTCTGGGAGGGGGAGGAGGGAGGGGCTTATCATCTGGAAGAGCGGGGTCCTGTTTCACAATACCTGGAAGAGAAACAAGGAACTGTTGTCAAAGACATGAGCCGGGACTTCCCGCGGCGGTCACGTCCGACGGAGACGAAAAATGACAAATACACAGCACGACGTTTTTCTACAGAGCCATCACTAATAAAGAAACAGGGGGTTCATCATAAGAATTTAGAAACGTTAAACAAAAGAATAAAACATCAGGAACTTGTACAGGAAATGATTTCACCATCATGCTGATTGCTTTTCAGTCCTCGTGGCTGGAAAACGTTTTAATCCTCAAAAGAAGATTATTGTTTCTTTGTAGAAGGAGCATATGCTTTAGTAATCCACCAGCAGTGAGCTCGCAGTCAGAAGAGGTGTAGCTCTTTTACAATGGTGTAAAGAAATGAACAATTTCTCACAGGGTTACATCATAAATACACATAATTTTCTACTTCTCCTTATTAGGCTTCAGAAGCTGCTGGACAAAAAGGACTCTTATAAAAACAGCGATTGAAGAGAGAACACAAAGAACTTAATTATAAATATTTCTAATGTCTATACCATGACATGTATGATACACACCTGCAGTCGGGATGGAATTAGCAAAAACCCACTTCTAATGTCTTGTGTAATTATGGGATTTCTTGAAAACTTACAACTTTATTCTGATACATGACACTTACCACCATTCGAATAATCTGATAACGGCTGAACTCGTACAAAAATTACGGAGGGTGAGTCAAAAATTATCCGCACTCCAGTTATATCAAAATTTTATTAAAAGTCTTATCAGCGCTTTACGTTCAGGGCTACTGTCTCCCCTATCACAGGATTCACCACTTGTGATTTACATGAAAGAAGAGCGATGTGCACCGATTCGTGTGTTTTTGTTTGTTTGTTTGGTCTGAGGGTGTGCCTGGTGCTGAAACGACTCACGGAAAAGCATAAACAGAAGCGAGTGGATATCTGCAAAATTTGGACCGATGCTCTACTCTAAGGAAGGTGAAAGCTTCTTAACGAGAATCATTACTGGTGACGAGACACAGATTCATCAGCCTGAGCCTGAGAGTAAACGGCAGAGTATGGAAAGGAAACATCCTCAATCGTTTACCGAGAAAAAGTTCAAAAGTCAACCGATAGCTAGAAAATTGATGGCTACGGTTTTCTGTGATTCTCAAAGGCCAGGACTGGAACATTATCACTAGAAAGGTTCAACAATCTACAGTGCTCATTACAGTGAGATGCTTATTGAAGAGCTGAAGCCTAAACTTCAGATTAAACTCAGAGGACTGCTACACAGGGGCGTTGTGATCTTGCATGACGATGCACGTTTGCACAATTCTGCCCACACTCTGCAGAAACGTCCGATAATCCTGAAACATTTTTTAACGAGGGAATACGAAAGCTTGTAGACAGATGGACAAAGTGTACTGAAAGTCAAGGGGATAATGTTGAAAAATGCATTTCTCTTTTCCAAAAATAAAATAAATTCTACAGTCAGTGTGCGGATAAATTCGACTCATCCTTATAAGTACAATGCGAAGACTTTTCTGGTTACCTTGTTTCTTCAGCATCTGATAAGCGTCTGATATTTTTGTCTCTTCAGGAAACCCGACGGTCCAACTGAACATCATTTCTAGTACTTTCTTCTTCACGGGTTCTGGAGCTCGAGAGCCCAGGTACTGTAACAAAGCACAGACCGTTAGGAAATACAGGATATAAATAACTCAAACAAGAGTTACTCACACTAACGCTGCCAAAATACTCACAATAACTTCTGGGAGTCAGACAAACAAACAAACCAACACAAAACCTCATGACTTACCTTTGGAGAAACCACCTTGATGAGCTCATTGAGAAAGCGGAACTTTCCCACTTCGTTGTGGAATCTCTTCCCGCAGTTCTTCATACATGTCTCCAGAACCTAAACACACCAACACACACATACATAAATTACTACACTTTCTTTTTCAAATGCTTGTAAGCTACTATTAATCAGCATCAGTGTGTTTTCCTGTTGGGCGATTCATACTGGAAGTGATTCCTGAGAAGGTGCTGAGAGGTTTAATTAATGAAGACGATATTCTGAATGCAATATAATGCTTCAAAACTGTGAGTGAATCTTGCTGCTCAGTTTCTCAGTTTTAAAAATATATATTGTTAAAACATATGACTTGAAGACTTTCTCAAACCTGTCGACATAATAAGCTCGTCTGAAACCATGTAACCTTTGTATAAGAAACACAGATGAGTGAGGCTGATTTCATGCAGTTGAAAGATGACCAGGTTTAACCCTTTGAGGAGGAAATTTCATCCTCTTTGACAATAGGGGATGTCCCAAAAAAATTGACATCATTTTGTAGTCTAAAAACATAGCCAATTCTCGCTCAAATGATCTGAAATGTAAACTTAGTTTTTACACATCTCGTTAAATGTTTTGCCTTTTTAACTTTTTCATTCAATCATAATGACGATGTGCTGTTGAAATGGCCACCACATTCACACCTTGTGATTTCTTTCTATGTGGCTGCAGTATGTGAAAGGACTGGTCTTTGTTCCAGCCTCTTCCTACAAGCCTAGAGGAACTCAAACAGAGTATCACTGAGGTGCTGGAGAATGGTACGCGAGATATGCTACAGCAGGAGCTGGACTACCGACATGACGTGTGTCGTGTCACAGGCGTTGTGCATATTGAACATTTGTGATGCTTTGTGAAATCAGTTATAAAACCTATAACCGTTTGAATATGTTGTTGAAATTTGGATTAAAAAATATTTTAGTGTTCATCATGAAGCCTATTTAATTTTGTTTGCCTAGGACATGTAGTTACATTCATATTTCAAATGTCGTCAAATTTTTGGGACACTCTGTACAACATTCCAACCCTGAACTTCGCATGTACTGTACCAGAACTACATTATCTTACCGTGAGGGCCTGCATGGCTTCCCATTCCTGTGGTGACTGAATCTTATGGGCCAAAAGCCTGGTGGCCAGTTGTGGACTGCAGATAAAAGAAATCCGGGTTAGGAAAAAAAAAAAGTGAACAGAAAGTTATTTTCAAAATATACATTAAAAAGTTAGAAGTCTGCTTAGAAATTGTAAGTACATTTGATTCTTGCGAAAAAGGAAGGATAATGCACTTTAGTGTGAATTTCTACGACAGCTGCTCTGATAACAGTCTCAGGTTTATATGAATCCACAGAATCTATGCATAATTTAATTTTGATTTAAAAACGTAAAAAAATATACACACTAACGCTGAAAAGTTTGGGATCACTTGCAAATTTCTTTGTTTTTGTTTAGTGATTTATTTTCTTCATTCTACAACAACACTGGGGATTTCAAAACTATAAAATAGCACACATGTAATTAAATAATTATGTAACATCATCAGCAGTCAGTTGTTATTTTAAGAAATGAAGGTCAGTCTTTCTGGAATAGTTCTTGCAAGAACAGTATTGTGTCAAGTACGTTTGTAAAACCAATCAAGCACCGTGATGAAACTGTCCCAGATGAAAATCTTCCCAGGAAAGCAAGAACAAAAGTTACCTCTGCTGCAGAGGAGAAGTTCATTTAGATTTACCAGCCTCAGAAATCACCAGATAACAAACAGCACCTCAGATTAGAGACGTTATAAAGGCTTTACAGAACATAAGTAGCAGACACATCTCAACATTAACTGTTCAAATGAGATTATTACATATTTTGGACGCCTCCAGCATTGCTTTACAAATAAAAACCAAGAACGACCATGGAGTAAGAAAGTGATCCCAAACTTCTGAGCGGCAGTGTGTATAACAATCAGCTCATCATTGATATGGTACACTTTTCCTGTAAGGAAACATCTTTGGAAGTAATCTCCAGTGTTGAAGCTTGAAGTCTTCCAGAGAGAGAGAGAGAGAGAGAGAGAGAGAGAGAGAGAATTTCAACCTTTTTGTTTTTAAAATAATGTGAAAACCTTGTAACCTAAAAAAAGAGGCTTGTGATGGAATAGTTTTAAAGCAGCTTTTAAAACTATTCCATCACAAATAGTTTTAGATCATGCATAAACATGTGATTCATACATTGTTGGAACAGAAGCCTTGACAAACAAAGCAAGCTTGGCATGTCTGAATATTGGGAAAAGCCCTTCCTGATTTTTTTCCCTTGGAAGTCAGTAAGGAATTCTGAGGATCTGTTTGGCAGTGAGCTGTTTTTGCTTACAGGCACGTACAATTAAAAACAATCGTCTCAAAAGCATACAATCCCCGGCATGTGAATAGAACAATGCCTAGGCTTGGAAATTAGCTTATGTTTTACATAACATGAGTTGTTGTTGGTCTTTCGGCTGCTCCCAGCAAGGGGTCGCCACAGCGGACACTTGGTCCGCACAACAACTTGGCACAGGTTTTACGCCGGATGCCCTTCCTGACTGGCTGGGGGGTTTGGGCACTGGCTGGGAATCGAACCCGGGCCTTCCGCATGGCAGGCGAAACACCTACCACTGAGCCACCAGTCCCCCTTTACATAACATGAGTAAACATGCAAAATGTACACAAGTGTAATAGGCAACAAGATGGTAAACATGATAAAAAGCAAGACTTTAAGCACTACGGGGTCCATTTCAAGTGGAACTTACCCTTCAGGTTCATTGCTGAGCTGCTCACAGAAAGCTTTAATGCTGTCCCAGTCTGTCTCCCTGTTTAGCGGGTTGGTTGCTTTGTCTGCAAGTCAAAAGCGCACAGAAAATTCGCAATATTTTCCTGCAGGCTTCATTTAAAAATGCATGATCAACAAAACTCTTATTGAGAAAGGCTGGGTAGCTTTACAATAAGACTATATGGAAGAAGGATTATACAATAATGAGTAATACGTGTAAAAAAAAAAAAAAAAAAAAGAAGAAGAAAATGTCACTGCACCAGTTGTGCCTCATTCTTTAAAAATATAAATGACAGGAGCGGAAGAGAAGATTGGAAAAAAAAAAAAAAAGTTCTAGCACATGACAGTCAATCACCCAGATCCAAGCCCCTTCATTATAAAACACTGTTAACACAGCATTGATTATATTCCTATAACAGCATGTCTTGCAGTGTTTTTTATTTCTTACACAAAATATATAAAGGCGCAGGTCCTGCAATACTAGTTTTCTAGAGAAAGGGTATGTGGGTGTGTTTGTGTGTGTATAATGTTGGAACATTTCCAGTTTACTAAAATGTAATTTTTTAAAAATTTAACCTTTCAGATATTCTAAATTCGTTAGAAAGTTTATGTATAAGGTAAAATATTGAAAGCCTTTTTTCATTTTGATGATAATGATTATGTCAGATGTCTGTGCCTGATGGCTCTTGACGCAGTGACTCCAGCCTTAATCCACTCCTTCCTTTTGCTTGACAACGTCCTTAAGGCCGCAGTTTCATGAGCTGTTAGCCATAATAATGAAAATTAAAAGAAAAGCTTGAAATATTGCACTTGACATCTAATGAATCAAGAATATGAGAGTTTAAATTTTTTTAATGAAATTCTGAAAATAAAAAAAATTATAAATAAATTGAGCTGCACTGTACATCGAGACTGCACGTTTTTCATGTATTAAACAAGAACAATAAGACCTAACAGTAAAGCCTTGGATTGCGAATAACTTGACCTGCAAGTGTTTTACAAGACGAGCAAAAAATTTTTAAATACATTTTAACTTGATAAACAAGCGATGTCTTGCACTACGAGCAGTACGTATACGTTTTGTCTGCCGAGTGTCACGTGATTGCAACTGAGCCAACGGTTCTTCTCTCTCACGCGCTGTGGGATTGTGGGTAATCTTCTCCCATGCTTGGTCTCCGAGTGTGCGTCACTCGTATAGAACATCCGTGCGTGCGTGTACTGTTTACTGAAGCATTGTGACCACATGTATGCATGCATGAGTAAAGCATTTTTACATTTTTTTTAACTTTGTGTCCAAGTGTTGTGACTGTTCTTTATCAACTGCACTGCAACAACGGCCCTCGTGAAGAAAACGGTCAAAAAGGCTGTAACGGTGCGAATGATGATTCTGTTTAACGTCACATTTTTGCTAAATCCTCTCCTCTCACTAGTCTCCCTCACTCCAGCCATGATTCTTTTTGAATGTTAATTTTTTCATTTTTACTTCAAGTCTTCCAAGATTTAAATTCCAAACTTTCCAAATGCAGATACATGACATGAATAATGCAGATCCCTAAGAATTCATTATATTCAATGAAAAAATTATCTATCCATCCATCCGTAACCCTTTATTACTGTGAAAGCATCATGGTTGAGCCTTACAGCATGGGGTCCTGGGCTTAAAAATAGTTATTCATGCACACAGGAGCAACTCAGAACAGGCACAGCAGTCATGAATGTACAATCATGCAGTGACTCTTCCAAATAGGAAGCTTGGAAAAACAGCATTTATTTAAAGCACAGGGGAAAAACTGCTTTTCCATGTGTGTGTATATTGACTAGACAATGTGTGTGTGTAGTATTTTTTAGATTCTGATCTTAAGGCATTGTGAAAAATCAGTGCTTGAAATAGTAACTCAACCTCTTTCATATTCACTACACCCACTCCTGAATCGTGTGGAGTTTCCTGACTACTGCTGATGACGTGGTGTGTGTGTCAGTCAAGATGACATGGTGTGTGTGTCAGTCAAGATGACATGAAGCAGCCCCAATAGGCATAACATCTAGCAATTGTATCATTTCACCTGATACAACTATCAATGATGGGCTACATGAACATATACATAAATTACCATTTCTACATTTTGACGTTGTTTTGTGCATGCGGTAACTAACATGCAAGAAAGTGAAAATTAATACTTCGTTTAATAATAAAATATAACTACTAAAGTTTAAACATGGCAGATGGTAATCATGGAAGTTGTTAAGGTCATGGTTAAAGGTGCGTGGCCAAGTGGCAGGGCGGGGTCAAGCCAAGTGAAGTGTGAAGTGCCCGAGGGACACAAGAGCAAGTGGGAATAGGACACACACACACTAGGAGGAGAATATGGCTAATTAGTGTGTGTGTGCTGTGAGCTGAAAAAATGTAGACAGAGATGAAGAGGGGAGAGAGAGCGTGAGCATGAATGTGCAAATGTGTGTACAGAGCTCAACAAGGGCTGTGTTTGTGTGTGAGCTGAAAAATAGAGAGTGCAACAGCGTGTTTGTGTGAGAGAAAATGTGTGAGAGTGTATTAACAAGTGCGCGCGCGAGAGAGAATGTGTTTGCAGAGCTCAAAAACCAGCAAGAAGGCTTATGCGTTTTAATTTCATTTAAAAAGTTCATTGACGAGAATCGGAAATAAAAATCCAACTCGCAGCAACACAGTCAACAGTCAGTAACTATCCACATTCTCTTTAGGTGTGAATCCTTTCCCACAAACCTGACGCTCCCATCCTTTATAAAGTCTTTTCATCTGATTCCAGAGGCTGAGGGTTAAGATGAAAAAGTTCATGGAGATTTTTGCTTATAAATGTGCTTGACATCACGCTATTACTCACTTACCTCAGTAAGCCTGACACATACACATCAGAGCGTTTACAGTTTGCAGTTGATGGTGTGATCATCAACTAATCGACAATTACATTTGCTGCTAATTCTATTATCGATTAGTTTGCTTATCTGATTATTATAACTTTAGTTAATGTTGTCTGCACAACATTTAATAAAGCATAAAGCACTGCGAATTTATCTCACAAATCGTTCACCTTCAATATTGTCATGATACCTAGGTGCCAATTCAACTACAAGTGCAATTCTATAAATATCACGATTTTATACATATCCTGATTGAATATTAAATGTATTCAAAAAACACAGGTTGTAAGTTGCACACGGGTGGCCATGGCACAGGTGATCGCTGCGAGAACCTGAGCCATCGCTGCCTGGGCGCCCCAGAAAGACACGTCCACCCATGATGAAGCCTTAGGAAGTCATGAGCCACTATTGGGCATAAGTCTGAGTGACATCATATCAGCGTCCGAGGCTTTTTAGAGCTTTTTAACATGCTCAAAAGTACACAGGTTGTGACAGTGTGCCCAGGTGGCGATGGCTCCTGCTTGGTGCTTGGGCCCACTCATCATTACTTGCAACTATATTATTATTGTAACAAACACTCATCTAGACTTAACATTAAGTAACAAAAACTACAAAAAGCTTTTTTTCCTCAGTCTTAAAAAGTTGTTTTAAAGCAGTGTTTTACATCATATCTATCTATTACTAGTCAGTCTTCACACACAGTGCAGGTTTGTCTTCAGGGTTCTTTCCCAGCTAGTTTGAGGACTAGACAGCAGGTCATGTGAAATGATCCCTCCCTATTAACTTACACTGGAAGTGACAGCGCTTCTGGTTAGCGCACTAAGCTAAACCTCTTCCTTTCTCTTCAGCAAGTCACCACAGAACTCAGACCTGACGAGTTGGTTTCAACTCAGAACACCGTGTTTCTCACTCTGACCAACGATAAACAGTCGTGCTATTGTGATATGACTCGCTAACACGCTAGCATATTTAGCTTAGCTTGCAAACAAACTGCCAAGCTAGTTAGCTATCCAGCTAGCTTCCAGTCATGTCACTGATACACCTTATGCGAAATACAAACACGCATACAGATAGGAATAAAGCCTTACATTTGATTAGGACAAACATGTCCGTTTGTGTATTATAACGTGTCAGCCGTGCAGTTTAATTAAACCTGTGCTTGACTTACTGATGCGAGACTCCAAACTCCCCTCATCAGGCGGAGCCGCCATCTTTCGGTGATGCCTTTCCAAGTGCAATTAAACTCTCGCGAGATTTCCCCCCACCACCAAGTATAACGCGATTCTCGCGAGATTCATTTAGTCCATCGTCGCAAGTCTCGCGATATTTTGCTTCGTGTTGATTTTTTTAAAACACAAGACAGGAGATGTTTAAATTTCCTCACAGAGATGAGATCCTCCTCCCTCATAAGCGTACAGTGTGACTCAGCCGAATGTGAGTCACTGTCACACGGCATGCAACTGGATCATAGTCTCATGCACCAAAATGCATCATCACTTCCCATTACACATTAGTGAAAATTGTTCACTTGAACTTTTTAAAACTACAGCTTGATCCCTACAATTGAATGTACACAAATCACAGCTTGGTGGCGTAGTGGTTAGCACTGTCACCTAGTACCTCAAGGGTCAGGGTTCGATTCCTGCCTTTGGGTCTGTATGCATGGAGTTTGAATGTTCTTTATGTCATTGGTGGGTTTCCTCCAGGTTCTTCCAGCCAAAGATATTCTGATTAAGCTAATTGGCATTCCCAAATTGTGTGTGTGTGTGTGTGTGTGTGTGTGTGCCCTGCGCAGAGGTGGAAAATAATGAATTACATTTACTCGCATTACTGTAATTGAGTAGATTTTTTGTGTACTTCTACTTTTTA
>JAQQZT010000037.1:30510065-30533732 GCA_030068275.1 Clarias platycephalus | reverse complement strand
ATGAAGCATGTCTATTGATTTCACAATGTATTGTTTTATTTGCGGAAAATGTGATGCGTATATGGTATATGTGGCAAAATTCCATGCCAAAACATTAGAAAAAAGAAATAGTATATCCAGCAGAACAATAGATTTTATATCACTGGAAAAAGGGTTTTCTCAAGCTTTGTCAGCTTATGTGTTAAATAGAACATTTGGTCATATTTACTAGTACAATTACTAGTACAAAAACTTTGATACCAACATCCGACAACATTGCACTGTTTGATTTAAGCTTAGTGTACAGGAAATATAAATCAGGTGGCCAAAAGTATTGAGAAAAAAAGTGAAATTCTGTGTTTTAATGATAGTCTCATTTATTTTCTTTAAAAATAATGACAATCGAAATTCCCAGTATCAGTCACAATATGGACACACCTTCTAATTATTATTTCTTTAGTGATTTATTTTTCTACTTTCTAGAAGAATACTGGAGTTCTCAGAACTATGAAATAACACATGGAATGATGTAATTGAATAACAACAACAACAACAACAAAGGTCAGTTGTTCTGGAACAGTAAGAACAGTATTGTCAAGTGCATTTGCAAAACCCTTCAAGCACCATGATGAAACTGGCTCTCCTTAAGGAGACTCCTAAAGCAAGACCAAAACTTGTACTTGTACAGACACATCTCAGTATCAACTGTTCAAAGGAGATTAGTGCATTTCATATTCTGGCTGCCTTCAGCATTGCTTTACAATATAGAAAGAAATAAAAATCAGGAATAACCATGGAATTAGAATGTGCGTCAACTTATTAAAAAGAATTATTTGTTATTCAATGAAATTGATATACAATCATCTTTATTGCTGGATCCGGCTGGGCTGAGAGTCAAAGAGACGTCTGTAGTACTCTGGTGTCACTTGATCAATCCAAGTCTACTTGATAGCTTCCTGAATATAATGTGCAGAAGTTTGCCCCAGAAGTTCACAGTTCACTTGAGAATTCCCTAGTTTTAGCCATTTTGCTGCAGAGGTGGACAACCCGGCTTATGTTGTCTTAATACCTTTCGGCACCACTGAACGTTGTCATGTTTGCGAACGTACTGATGCAACAGCAATTAGGACTTTTTTTTCATCGATAATTATGGCAGTCAAACAGGCCGCACCCAGTGACACATAAACAGAGTATTAATCACATCAGTAAAGTAGGTCACTCATATTAGTAACGAGTCCTTGATATTAATGCATATAAAGAAATCATGGAGTTGTACTGTGTATGAAAACAACACCCCAGACGCATACCCCTACACCCTAGCCACAACCTGTATGCGTATACGTTCTTATTAATCAACACAAAATGTACTTTTTATTCAGTTTCGGTTATGTTATGGAACAGGTTAGCTCCTGTTATCACTTTCATTGTATTTTTTCCTTCATGAGCGTCTTCTGCCATGCTCTGCAAGATTTTTTTTCTGTCATTGTAATTAAAAACACAATTTTTCACTTCACTGAAAAACCAAAAATCCTATATTTAGAAGACTTTCCCCGTGGCAGGAAACGTACCAACCGTAGACTTCTTCCGTAAATGATAAGTACACGATTTCTTACAGAAAATTTCACTATATGACAATTTGGATCATGTGAAGCATCCATCAGATATTATCTTGTGTAAATTGTTACTACAGACACGACAATGTATTGAAATTTGGCTCATTCATATGATAAAAAATTTTCATGCTGCTCAACAATTTTCTGAGTAATCCATTACCACCTCAGGATTTTACACTTGGGTTTATTTTTCATGTTAAAAAAAAAAAAAAAAAGGTGGTGGCTCAGTGGGCTAAGGCTCTAGGTTGTTGGTTTGAGAATCTGAGGATCCGGGTTTGAGCCCCACTGTGGGGAGTTGCCACACCCCATACTACTCAGCCCCTCCATGCAGTGCCGGTCCCAAGCCCGGATACAATGGGAGGGTTTGGTCAGGAAAGGCATTTGGTGTAAAACACGAAAATAATATACTTCTAAGCTGATTATAATTCTTAGGACTTTATTAAATTGTCGTGATGTTGTAACGTGCCACCGCTGGGTTTCTGCTTTACATAGATCATTATTTTACATCCTCATAGACAAATATAGGAACTGAAAGCTGTAGCTGTACGTGCTTCATCCGGCAGCTTCCATTTTTGAAACACAACACAGGGAAAAGCACCTATTTTAAACTCGGGCTGGTCACTTTCGGGATTTAAAGAAACCTGCTAAAATAAGATGTAGTGAATTAAACATATGGCTTTAGGAGGTCTGCTAAAGCTGAATGTACAACAGGTACGCGGTTTTAGGGTGTTACTGTATATATGATTGATCTTCATCTAGTATTTTTTTCTATTATTCCTCTGGGTTTTATTTGGAGCATAGATGACTAGATAATAGTAAAAACGGTAGATATATTTTGGCCATGGTTGGGTTCCAATGATAAAAATCTGTCCACAGATGGAGGGATAAGTTGGTAGATTTCTAATGTGATCATTTTTTTTATTCATGATGCTGCGACGCAGTCAGCGACGCACGATCGCAATGGTATGATGTGTTGTAAGCGTGGATGTGACTCAAGGAGTTGTCGTTTTCTGTTATTAACACACACCTCTCAGTCACATTAAGAGGCACGAGGGCAGTGTTGTGTACATGATACGGATTGACTATGGAATCTGACACTAAAAACAGTCCGTCTTTTACTGTACATTTTTTCATCACCCCCCCCCCCCCCCCTTCTCCATCCTCTAATGATTAGATCAGTTACTATGTAGAATTGTTTCAATACTAATTATTCCACAATAATTAATTCCACAAAACACACAAAAAAAAAACACATTTATTGTTACAGGTCCAATGTTTTACAGCATTTTATTGCTTCTTTCCTTCTTTATTTCAACTTCTTATTGGTTTAACAGAACTGTTGATGTAAATCCACATTTTACGAGAGGAAATTTCGCTGTATTTAGAGACGGGTTATGTGTAGTTCATACCTCCAGTGTTGCCAGATTTTTATTAAATTGAAGCATTTAAGGCTGGCTTTTACAGCATTACCAACTTTGAGCTCATGCACTCAACTTTAACCCTGAAAATAAATCAGGGATAGAAAATGCAGACTAAAGAAGAAAATACAGTAGCATGTTTTCTTTTCTTTCTTTCTTTTTCTCTGCGAGATATAACATGATAATATGACAATTAAAAAATGAAAATAAAAACTATAAAGATGGATGAATTAGTAAGGTTGGTGTTTTTCACAACAAAATTGGTTTAGTTTCAAGAGACTAAGGTTGAAAAAAATAGCACTTGATCCAGCACAAGCTAATGTTTCGCATTGTTTTTTTAAACATTGGGAACCGATAGTTTGTACGGCTAGAAGTCGTTCACTAGTACTAAAATGAAGCACTATTACATTATAAGTCCTTTTTTAATTACTAGATTAAATTTAGTACAAACTATTGACATTTTCCTTAACCAATCATTAAACATGTTTCCAGGCAATAATCAATCAATTAGTGGTAACAAGATGAAGATTTTTTTTTTTTTTTTTTTTTTTACAGATGCACAATCCTAATAATTGAGTTATACGAGAAAACCCAAACAGTCGAAACAAACAGTTTGCTATTGTACCATAGTGTAAAACACAGTTTTACTGCCCCTTTGTGGCATTATTTATTTGGTCCGTTGTTCATTCCTGGTGAGTGAAATGCCTCTTTGTGTTCATGCACAGACTACATTTTCGCTTGCTCAAACTCACTCTCACACCCACACTCGTTGTGCTCCAGGGTTGCCAGAACACAATGAAAAAAAAATGGCTTGGCAGTGCTAAAAACTTGCTCACTCACTTAAACAAAAAAAACAACAACATCTGGTCAAATATTATCCATACCAGACCACTCGATACCAGAATCCTATATTTTGATTATTCTCGCATATAACTTCTTTCATTAAAAGTATCCATAAGATTCTTACTAGCAAAAATCTAGCCAAAGATGATAAACAGTAGCTTAGTTGCCAGAAAACTGCTCAATCTGGCAACATTGTTCAATCAACTATTCACAGCTGGGCCAAATTAATTCTGATTGGCTGTTTCTTTTCAAGACCATCAGTACCTGCCTATAAATGAGTAGATATGTACTTTCAGCTACGGAGCATTATTATCCAAAACAAACATTTTTAGTTAACACATTTTTAATCAGCAGTTAATTGAAAACGATGAATCATTTACATGCCTAGTTGTAACTCCTAGTGCTAAAACTGTGTTCCTGAACACCAAATAAAACACAAGCTACAGTATTAAACGCAAACAGGACACTACTACGGCATTGGCCGTCCTTCCTTCTTGTCTTTCTCGCTTGTGTTTTCTCTTTGTTTGCATTATGAAGTCATTCTGCAGTGCAACAGTGCGACATCAGCAGCAGCTCAGGCAGTGAAATCTCACTCCGGGGATTTACACTGTAGTCATAATGCTGTCTCAGTAGCCTCATTGTTAATACAAGCACAGGAGACATAGAATATGTGTCACAGGACTGCATTGTCATAGGACGCACTCTGGGAAGGTGTTGCATGGTTAGTTTCGTCTGTGGTATTGCTGGTGTTTGCACTTCCTGAGCTTCAAACGTGTAAGCTGCTTGGAAAGAAAAAACCCACCACTGCACGTTTGGACAAAAGTAGTGTTTCCTGTTGAGATGTCTGTCTCTCAAGCTCAACTCGGGTATAAACTGACTGAGACCGAATCGCACTGTGGTTGTCATGTAACATTGACTGCAAAAAAACAAACAAACAAACAAACAAACAAAAAAAAATATATATATACAAATATATTGGTGTATGTTACGTTAATCAATCCTCAGCTTTGCATTGATCTTTTCTCTGTCAGAAACAAGTCAGAAACAAGATGCACATTTCTTCTTGGAACAAACTAAATTTTGGCTGGTTGTCTGTCATCATACCTGATGCCTCATGTAAGTTTTACCTACTGTACTGTATGTGTGAAAAATGCTTCAGTAGCTGTAGTGCAGTTTATTGCATGAAAATAGCAAGTGCGTGTTTGTGTGTGCAAAAGAGAGTAATGCTAAATGCACCATTACGGTCTAAAAACCTTGGCCAAGGATTAACTTGACAAACCATCAGACTGGATCACGGCTGGACAATAGATGGAACAAACTACTTTAATAACCGCAGCCTCTGACTGACCCCCTGATGCTCAGCTGCTTGTTTTTTCCTTTTTGATCCTGGCTGTAAAGTGGACTGTTGTTTGTCTTCCCAGTCAATTTGTTTGATTAGTTTGACTCCTCAATATGGCACCCAAACCAAGCACTGAAGAACAGTAAAGAACAGCTTGTTAAATATAAACCTAGTGTTGCTACAGGGCAGCTATTATCCCCAATGGCAAAAGTACAGTTGAGCTCTACACCGATCAGCCATAACCTTAAAACATGAACATTATTACTACGTAGGTTTTATGTTCTCCTTGTGCCATCGGGGAGGCTCTGACCCCTTGGGGGGGGCATGACTCCATAAGACCTCTTCCTATGTGCTGTGCTGTCTGGCATTGGGATGTTAGAAGCGGATTCTTTGTGTACTGTGGGTTGATGGGTGGGCCTCCATGGATCAGACTTGTTTGGCTGGTGCATTCCATGGGTTCTTGATCAGATTGGGATCTGGTTAGTCTGGAGGTGGGGTCGATGGCCTTGGGGTATTTGCCTGCCCGACAAGGTGTGCAGGTTGTGGTGCATAGGATGTCCGGGTGCCTTTCTATCGTGGTCAGTCTTGACATTTCTTGTGTTGCGTTGGCTTTTCTGTAGGCTTGGACCGGACAGACTGGCTATACTTCATCAAATGTATAAAAGTCTAGAGAGTAGATGTTTAAATTGGATGCGCTAGAGCCAAACAAAACGGACATAAGCTTGAGGAATCACTTAGTGCCAGTTTCACTTCCTGCTGATTTGCCGGTATTGGTTTACATCTGATGTTCTTTAATCATTTCTATTTCTCGATTTCTATTTTTGATTCCGAGAAGCCTAGATGGTGTGTAGTATGATTGTACGATTGATGGAAACGTCTAGAACTTCTTAAATTATGTTTGTGATTGTGCGAAGATTTGAATGCTAAAAGAACCTTCTAAAAGTCATTATCGGTTTACTTTTCTTTCAGTATCAACATTGTGTTCTGTAGTGGTCCAGTGGCAAGCATGCAGTGCTGTTACTGCTGAGACCAGACTTGAGTCCAGCTCAGGCCATCATGTAGTCAGTGTTGTTCTGACATCCTTCCAACAAAGTAATTCTAACTTTCAAAAACAACCTAATATCAACTTTGTCCCAACGTCCGTAACAAATGAATGTCACATGAATGTTTTGACAACCAAAAATTCATGGATTTATTCAATTAATTCTTGTTTCAAAAGGAACATCCCTCAGCCCAGACTCTTAGAGTTCTAGAATGTTGGCATTTGACTGAACATTCTACAGGGTGGTCCATGGAAAAGTAGCCTGTCTCCAATACCGGTGCCATGCTCTTTGGAGGAGGCAGTAGACCGTTGCTCTCTGTCTGCCCACTGTCTGTCTGGTGACATAGTGTCACCCTGTGTGCAGTGTTCCCCACCTCGTGCCTGGGATAGGCTCCAGGCCCCCAGCGACCCTGTATACAGGATAAAGAGTTATAGACAATGAATGAATGAGTGAGTGTCCAATATTCTTGATCCAGGTCTGTTTAGAACGACTGCATTTGATAGGAAGGTCTAAAAAATTCTAGCATTTTTATTCTTGAGCTGGTAAATTCTAGACTGTGTGCTGTTGTCAGAACTTTCCAGAAGGCTTCAGTTTCTGTTTTTGTGCGCATTTGAATGCAGGAACACTGTAGAAGTGGTGTGTACTGTGTACTGTAGAAAGAATCAGCCTGGAACAGAGTACAAAAATCCTGTTTCCTTTTAAGGACAGGTCAGTATGAGCCTCAACTGGCGTCATGGCAGTATCCTGCAGCTTCAGAGGAAATTGCAGCCTGCTGCCGGCTGGTGTTAAATATTGCTCTGGTGTGGCTTTTCTGTGTCCATGGTCTCGCGCTCGCAGCGTTCCAGCTTGCACACGCACACACAGAGACCATTGTTTAGCTCCTGACACAAGGCACTCTGATACCAAGAACAGGACATGACCTTCCATCTGCTGCAGTGGGACACTAGCCTTTCATGGATTGAATTTTTTTTTTTTTTGTATGGTGTGTACATTTATTGATCCACGGCTTTGTAAATTGTTTTTAAATTAGTTTTTGTAGATGATGAATGGGAATATCACCCTAAACTTTATGTAGATTTCGGCACCGTTAGACAGGTCTCAATGACAAGTACTGGCTTAAATTCTAATCAATTAGTGAAAACATCTGTTGTCGGGTGTCTGCTTTTTTAATTAATTTTTTGGTATGTGGTTAAGACTTGCATTACTTCTTAGAGATGTTCCAATATCTCCAATTGACCTATAGCATTTACAATAAGTCCTTTACATAGGAACAAGTTCCATTCCAAGAGCTCGTTCGTAAGTCCAATTTGTTCGTAAGTCCAACAAACATTGTCTCGGACACAGTTGGCTAAACACAGTATATTACAGTACAGTTATCCAATTAAACGATTAATCTGGTTAAACGATTCATGTTAAAAGAACAAGCAATGTCCGCTATCTTTTCCCCTCGATCCATTCTCTCATTTATTTTCACTTTTGTCTCCTTCGTTATTGCTTTGCGCTTTATCGCCGCAGCTTTTACGCTTGCTTCCAAACATCCTGGGATGCACGCTGCACGCACGTGACCATGCACACCAGACATGTGGTCTAACATCCGCAATTTAACATGTGCGAACGCATGTTCGTATCTTCGAAACTTTCGAACGCTTATATGTAGGAAACTTGCTGGACTACATTTCACTTATTTTATCCCCTAATCCAAGAAAAACCTTTTCTCTGTTCTCTGCGAAAGCAAATAAAATTCCCCCTGCAGATATCAATTCGTGGGATGCACATTTCCACGTTACTTTTGTTTTCACACCCTTTATCTAAGTCAACTCTGAGCTGTAAATGAGTGATCTCGGAGGTCGGAGGCAGCTGAAAATAAAAGGGAGAGAATATTGTGATTCTGTGTTGATTAACAGGTCAATAAATAATTAAAGTGCAGGGTAGGCCTACATAACACGTAGCTTACTGATATCAGGGCTCCAGACAAGCATAAATCAATAGCGAGCCCCAAATATTTCAGAGCCAAAACAAATTTTTCATTTGTAACTTAACCATGTGAACTCATCTAGCCATTCTGATTTAATCTGGAGCTGTGAAAAGGAACTTAAAAGAAAACTTAAAGTAAAAGAAAGGTAATTAGCTGTGCTTTGCTAGCATTATATGAGACTGACACATTGTAAATTTACTTGAGAATTTTCACGGTTTCTGATTCAGTGGCATCTGGTGTAGAGGTGGCAGGGTTTGGACAGGCAGGGATTCCTTGAAATAAACTTTCATTATGACATTGGAGGCTCAGTGGTAGGTTTCTTCCCTGCCATGTGAAGGCCTGAGTTCCATTCCCAGCCAATGCCCAAACCCCAGCGCCTGGATGCAGTGCCGGTCAAAAGCCTGGTTAGATAATGCGAGGGTTGGGTCAGGAAGGTCATCCGACATAAAACCTGTGCCAAGTTGTGTGCGGATCAGATAGTCCGCTGTGTCGACCCCTCGATGTGAGCAGCTGAAAGACTAACCACTACATTTAAATAAAATTTCAGCCCATACGTGATTTATTTTGTCACCATGGAGCTGTTTTGTTCATCTATACAGTAGGACTTTTGTGGTAAAACTCAAAACTTTTTTTTTTTTTTTTTTTTTTTTTTAAGTATTATCTTGGAAAAAACACTGGCACCTCTGGGGGGAACTAATTTACCAAAATGTAATAAGCAAATGCCAGACATCAAATCAACACTGGCTTATAATTCTGAGTAAACTGGAGATGTTTCCATACTATTTCTTTAGACTAGTATATTTTATGTATTCTTCTAGCACAGTTCAGGCTATGAAGGCGAGTGCAAACAAGTTGAATTCTCTCCCACACCACAGAGAAATGATTTCATTGTTCCTCCAGTACTGGTGAATTTCTGAATCAATTAAATCTCATAAATTTACCAACACGTCTCTTATATGCTGAGCACATTATTTGAATACACACACACACACACACACACACACACACACACACACACACACACACACTGTAGCGGAGTGATTTATCCTTACCCTACGCTTTAGTACTTCAGCAGCACATTAGTGAAAGGTCCCGTGTCATATTTCTAACACCCCACTCATTTTTTCTTCTCTGTTTTGTTATTCTCTAGAGACTTTGATTCCCTCTCCAAAGAAAATGTCTACGAAAACAACCGGCTGGTGAGTATCGCCTTAAGCTAGTCATTTCGTAGCTTTGGTTGTAAATGATCTGATAATTAGAGGGTACCACACACTGACATTTTGGCTGAGCTTAGGGATTTAGGTTGCTGCTGTTGATGGCTCACACTTTCTGATGTTCCACTGCTCTCGGCTTGGCTTGGGCTTTAAAACGGTCAGCAGTATTTCTCGGAAAAAATGCGAGTTTAATCCAATTTGGAAATTTCCATGAAAGGGACGTGAAAGGACACTGATGGTGGTGTATATAATGGTAACTATTGTGCTGGCAGAGTGAAATCAACAATTTTATACCATGGGTTTCTGGGTAGTAAAACTGGGCAATATGACAATATAATAATAAAATTGTGTGTTTTTTATTAGTTCTGAATATCATCAGGTATAATCTTTTATAAATTCACTATAACCCGTTATAAAAGTAATTAATTGGATGTTAAAATCCATTTTTGTACCCATCCATTTATCCGTCCAAAACATTCCAAATCTTTTATTATCACTTGCTTATACCAGTCTCAAAACACTGAAAGAACAAATTATAAGAAAATCGCCAGGTTGAGGTAGTAAAGCGTCGCCGTTTCTTTATAATCCTACAGGTGGTACACCCTGAACTATTTACACATTTTCATCTCATGTGGTAGAAGTGAATGATTTGCGAAGTTTGTATAGAAATAATAATAATGGCGCATAGCAAAGATATGTGCTGCTCAGTAACAATGTAACTTTTTTTGCTTAATTTAATTTGAAGTTACATGTTAAACTCTTGTATATGAAGTTAGTTTGTGTTGTTTAAGTGAGAAAACTAATGTTATAATGAACGAGCTACATTTAATTAATCATTAAACTTTTTTTATTTTTTTTTTAAAGGTTTAAAATTGTAACAAAAAAAATTAATCAGGATATTTTTAAAAATTGTGATACTTACAGAATCACAATATTAATTGAATCGGCGTCAAGATATCGTGATAATATTTTATTGGGAGGTGACCGGTGATTCCCATCTCTACTGACCTGCATTAAAAGTAGTAACTATTATCTAGCTTGGTAACTAGTTGACTGCAGTAATGCAGATACACATTGTACAAGTACTGACAAAAAGTTTACAAGTTGTTGTCCAGTGTTTCAGCTATCATGTGTTTTTCTGTATTTTGTCTTAATATGTTTAACTGTAAACTGTTTGCTCGTTGTGCTAGACGGAGAGATATATGATGGCGTTGCTCTGCTTTTTTTACATTTACATTGATATTTATGGCATTTGTCAGATGCCCTTATCCAGAGCAACCAGAGTATGATCTAATTATACATCTGAGCAGCTGAAGGGTTAAGATCCTTGTTCAATGGCCCTACACTGGTAGCTTGGTTTGAGCCGACACCTGCCCTTTTAATTTCATTCTGATATAATTAATCTAACCAGTAAACGTTTTACCAACAGCCATATTGCTTTGACCTGTGTAGTGCAGGAGGTGTTGTTATTCATATGCATTCGCTATTTACACCATCAGGGTGACAATGTTTGGTTTAAATCAACATCCATTATCTATACAGCTTATCCTGAGTAGGGCATGGGGATAGGAGTCTGTCCCAGAGACCTCATGGCACAGTGTAATGTTATACCTTGGATGAGGTACCAAATCAATGCAGGACATAAGCACACACACACACACACACTTAATTCTACATTATGGCCAATTTGGCCGATGCCACATGTCCAGATTACAAATTAAATAATGTCATGATTTCATGGAAGTCATTAGTGAGTTCACTCAGCTTACTGCGTTGTCAGGAGACAATCAATGTCCCAGTTACCCAAATGTAATTTGTCTATACATGTTTTGTAAAGATCAAGCACCCTATCGCAATATGGTACCTCTTCTGGATATCCAACAGTAACATCAGGTATCACCCAACTGACAGAAAAAACAGGCTCAGAGTTGTCTGTTGGTTCTGCGGTGTGTGTAACATTTAGCCTCAAGTTACCACTAAACCTGTTGACCAGCTGACACAGCAATAGGCTCCTGCCATTATCAGAGCTAAAGAGCTCACCGGTCTTATCGGCGCTAGAAACATGTTCACCTTTGCAGATTAACAACCTTTCATACCAGAGAGAAAAGCACAGAGCATGCTAAAGTCCAAATGAAGTCAAACAATGCTGTGGAGTTAAACCTAAAAATAAACTAAACCCTGAACAAGCATTGCTCAATGACTTTGTCACCACGTCTGAAATATGCTGCTGAAATTTAAGATCATAGTGTATAGTGAAAGGGGCATGTAATGCTACCATGCTGGGTTTAATTCCCACCCAATGCCCAAACCCCAGCCATTGGATGCAGTGACGGTCCCAAGCCAGGTTAAAATGGGTTGTGTCAGGAAGGGTATCCAGTGTAAAACCTGTGCCAAGTTGTATGCCGATTAGATGGTCCGCTGAGGCGACACCTTGACTGTAGCAGCCAAAAGATTAACAGTATATTGGTGCTAAGCATATACAACATACTTTGACAAGTTATTACACTGAACACTCTTCTGTCTTGTCACTCCTCTCGTTATCGCAGGCGTTCGAGGTGGCAGAGAACGAGCTGGGTATTCCAGCACTGCTAGACGCAGAAGACATGGTGTCTATGAAAGTGCCTGACCGTCTCAGCATCATCACCTACGTCTCGCAGTACCATAACTTCTTCACCAACAAATCTCACGGTGAGTGGACGCCAGTGTAAAGATCTCACACACACACACACACACACACACGGCTCCAGTTTAAAAGTTTACTCTTTCAGTTCAAATTACAGCAAGTCCCCAACATACGAACAAGTTCCGTTCCGGGAGCTCGTTCGTAAGTCCAGTTTGTTCGTAAGTCCAACAAACATCGTCACGGTACTAGGATACTAACACAATTGGTTATACAGAGTATAAAACCAACATGTTCCGTGATCTTGTCATTGTTCTTTAGAATCAGGCCTGATGGTTGAACGATTCATATGAAAAGAATGAGCAATGTCTGACATCTTTTCACCTAGCTCTATTCTCTTAATTATTTTCACTTTTGTCTCCACCGTTATTGCTTGGCGTTTGTTAGCAGTACCAGCTTCATCGCCGCTCCTTTAGTTCTGGTATGTACTGTACACTGCACGCATGGGACAATGTACGTACGTACGCCAGACATGTGATCCAACCACTGCGATTGAGCATGATCGTAACTGAAAGTATGCATGTAGGGGATTTACATAGTATATGTATGTATAATCCTTTTACAGACATTTCTTTGAAACTTCCAAACACCTTTAGAGGAAATCTAGGTTTTAATATGAATTTACTGGGGAGGGTAAGAATAATGGTCATTGTGGCGGTCAATGGTCATGGCAATGTGTTAATAAATATATTAACCTGGTAGTTATAATGGGTTAAGCTTTCATGGGATAACACTTTTAGCTACTGTAGCATAGGATTACTTGATTGGTTTGTTCCATAGTATCAAGATAAGAAAAGACTTTGTTCATTCTGGGGATAAGGATATTTCTTGCCAAACTTTTAAATGTAGTTACAGAAACGGTAAGTCAGTGAAAGCCTTTGTATGTAGATGAAGGAGTAGAGAAAAAAAAAAAAAAACTTTTCTTTTTCGTGTCAGCTACAGGTCATCAACAATACCCGCCTTCCCCCCCCCCCCAAACAATTTTTGGATTTGAGAACTTATTGGACTGTTTTTACACAGAGACGTATTAATCCCTTTTCTGGCACATGTAGTGAAATGAGCTTGGGGGTTGCATTTTTTATGGTGTTCAAATTAAGGCGGAAAAAAAAAATACCCTGTTTATTTATTTATTTATTTATTTATTTTACAGCTAATCCTCCCTGTTTGAAGAGACCAGGCAGTTCGGGTCATCTCGAGCCAGCAATAAAGAAACCACCCACACCTCTAGAAGACAAAACCGCAACATCTGAGGTAGGAAAAGGCAATATAACATAAATCATATGTGACTATATCCTTCTGTTTCTACAATTCTACCAACCTTTTGCAAGACCAGGTTTCTAAATCTAACAGAGAACGGTCCCGAGTTGTTATTATATTCAAAGAGCTTAAGCTTTTTGAAACTTGTCCCAGAAAAGATGAAGTGAGAGACAGACAGAGGCCATATCTGGCTCGAGTCCATGTCCTCAATCGAGACTAATGCATCCTGAAAAGCCTACGCAGGAGCCTTGTGCGCTAATGAATCCGGCCTCTCGGGGTGTGGGAACCGGCCGAAGAGAAGAGCAGTGCTTTTTTTCCGCACCGTTTGCTGCAAACATTCGGTTAAGGGGAAAAGGATCAGAAGTGTTTGGCACTGCTTCGCGGAAATGTGAGCGCATTTTGCGTCCCAGTCAAAGGATTTAAAGATTTCTAAATGTGCATCAGATGTCTTTGAGCTCATCTGCATTCAGCACTTTGTTAGAAGACAAGTCTTGGTAGTATCTCTTAGTATGATTTCCAGACCTGTTTTAAGTCAGAAGACAGATCTAGTCATCTGTCACTTGTTAGGAGTAAGCCCACAGACTGAGTTGGCCATTGTCTGGAAATCTGTCCAGGACCACAGGCTCCCATGTTTTTTGACCTGACGCAACCCTATAGATGAAACAATATAGTAAAAGTCACTCAAACTAACTTTAAAGACCATAAGACATCATATATTGTACAATACATTTCTTGATTCTTATTCTGTACAAAAAAGCCCGCTTTCTATTTTGACCAATGTTCACGAGAATTCAATCATGTGACTCTTATTTCCTGTGTTAGAAGTATTTCTTGCTCTGAAAGGCTTCTGCTACAGCATCAGTGATTTGATAGTGTTATTTCGGTTACACCCTGGTAAAACTGTGCCTCCAGTGTGATGAGCTGTTATCTTTAACCACTCAGTCACACTAGCCTATAGAGTTCTGAGATGTACATCAAACCTACTATAGTGACCAGTTCTACACTACGACCAACCTGTGCACTCATATTAATAAACACGGTATAAAGTTTCCTGATCGTCGATCTGTTTTGCAGAATTGTTTATAAGAACGCATCCTCTCTCTCCTGTGTTTTTTCCGAGTTCCTGTCTCTAATCTTGGACTGCTTCGAAACGGAAATTTGTTCTTCTCTCTTTTTCCCATCCTTTTCCTCATCCTGTTAATTGTCTTTGACCTCGTTGCCCTATATGACCTTTCAGTTCGGTAATTAAATGTTTCTGATATTAAGACTTTCAGCCTTTTCAAGCCTTAAGCCCATAATTCCGCTCCTGATCTTTCATATAAAGCTTTACTGAATGCACTTAGGCCGCATGGTGGCTTAGCGGTCAGCACTGTTGTCTTTCTCCCACAGTCCAAAGACATGCAGATTAGCCTAATTGGCGTTCCTAACCTGGCCATAGTGTGTAAATGAGTGTGTGTACAGTATGTGTGCACCCTATGATAGATTGGCACCCTGTCCCTGCCCCGCCTTGTGCACTAAGGCTCCTGGAATAGGCTCCAGGTCCCCCGCGACTCTCTATACAGGATAAAGCGGTATAGATGACGAAAGAGTAAGTGAGTGAGGGTTCCCAAATTGTCCGTAGTGTGTGAATGTGCGTGTGTGCCCTGCAATAGGTTGGCACCCCATCCAGGGTATATCCCGCCTCATTCCCCAAGTCTCCTGGTATAGGCTCCAGGCCCCCTGTGACCCTGTGTACAAGATAAAGTGTTATAGACAATGACTGAGTGAGTGAATGCACTTGTTCATGTCTGTTGAGTGTATTTTATGATTTCTGGTTCCATGCACAGCAGAATGAATCAAAACGCAGCACCCTGAGCAGTACGTGTGCTGCCTGTGAGAAACACGTTCATCTGGTGCAGAGGTTCCTCGTCGATGGCAAACTCTACCACCGTAACTGTTTCAGGTAAGACATCAGATGTCTGAACATCTGGCTTACGGTTAAATGACAAATATGTCTAATGCGCATACATTTGATTCGTTAAAGTAATTTTAAATTTAGATTACATTATTTCTCCAAATAAGCAGTGCTTCTTTAGAACTTAGGAGAAACAGCCATCAAGTGCTTGGGAACTATTTGGGAAATTTAAGCAAAGCCTCCTGGGTAATGCTCCCTTGTGCATCTGGTTGAGGAAACGCCAAGAGCGTCCAAAGCTGCAAAAAATATGGTTTTAATTAAATTGAGGAATAAAATAGTTTTGATTTGTTTAATAATTTGTGATTATTGATAATTACACGTGTTGTTTCAAAGCATTGTTTCATTATTTGTCCTGTAAACTGATAAAGCCATCCCTATTGTTAAATTTCAGGTGTAGGGAATGTAGCAGCACCTTATTGCCTGGCTCGTACAAACTCGTGGGAGAGGCTGGATCTCTGGTCTGCACACATCATTTCGCCCGGAAATCTTTAAACAACCAGAACGGTCGTCCAGATCTGAGCAAGCAGCTTAGCCCGGTATCATCGAGTGCCAGCCCTGACTCTCCCCCAAGTGGGAGAAGTTTGGAAGAAGCACTGCCAGATCTTTCGGATGCCAATGAACATATTACTCCATCAAATTACTCGCCCAAAGCACACTCTCTGGAGAAAGAGAAAGAGATTAGGCAGAATGAAATAGGAAGGGAGGAGATAGCAAAGGAATCCGAGGGTAGCGTGAAAGAACAGATCGAACCCCGTCCTCCCAGTCCAACAAATCCTTTTGATGAATCTGATGAAGAGGAGCTAAAGGAGGAAAAGCCGCCGCAGCCATCTGTAGAAGTCGCCAATGGTGCCTTTTCACTGACCCCAGCACAAAGTACCGCAGAGGAGAATCGACCAAAACCTGCGCCTAGAAAAGTGTCTGACCCCTTCCCTAGTGCTCGTCCTGTGCCCAGGCCACGCCCAACAAGACCCTCGCAAAGCCCAGCAGTCAGTGGTGGGTGTTTTTTCTCATGCAGTAGTCAAAGTATGAGTTAAACTGATTCTTTTGGTTTTGTTTTATACTTGACCTGGAAGTACATATGCCATTCTTCTCAGCTTATTTTACCTTTCACAGACTCATCAACTTCTATCTTTTGTTCTTCTTTCTTGTTGAACTAGAGAATGAAAGCGATCTCAGACCAATTCCACATGAAAGATCGCGATCACCTGCAAGGTAAGACTCGTAAGACTATTCATTCCTCCACAGAACCATTGTCTGTTTTCCTGTTTATGAATGGCCTCATGTGTCAACTGTGTCTCATCTCCCTGATTACCATTGCTCCCACATCCTAATCAGCTCCATTCAACCCAGTGACACTCCCAAACCCAAAGACCCTCCCTGGATGGCTCTTGTCAAACAAGAGTCCAAGAAAAAAGTGGCTCCTCCTCCTCCCAGACCTGTAGCCACTCTTCCACAGTCTACATCCACTCCTGCTAAAATCGAAGAGGAAACTGGGCCAGCCTCGGCCACTAACCCTTTTGATGATGACGACAACAATGAAGAAGAGGCCAAACCAGCAGAGGTGGCAGTCCCGTCTTCTGTGGTCGCAGTCCATCCGTGGTATGGGATTTCCCAGCCTGCCGAGGTCACCACCGAGAGCCTCACCCCTTCCGAAAGTCCAGGAAGTGTCAGGAGCAAAAAACGTCCGGCGCCCAGAGCCCCGAAATCTGTTCCTACAGGTCAGTGACTGTTACTGACCAGAAGCCTGGATGTTTTTTTCTATTACACATTTGCAAGTTGTGAAAACCTTAATCGATCTAATATTCAATGCCATGGTTTATTAATTACATGTTTTATTAGACCTTTATGAAGCACTAACAGACTGCATAAAAAAATGTTATCATGCAAAGTGGTGCCGTTTGATGTGTCTCCATAAGTTTCATGCATTTCCTCATCCCTCATGTTGTACATTTTTGTTCTATCCATTTCCACTATCCATTTCTGTTTCCTGTCTGCGCTCCCTTCAGCTCTTTCGCCTTCTCAGTCTTCCTCTGCCTGTCCCTCTCCAGCTCTGAGCACAGAGAGCCTTTCCTCCTCCTCGTCAGAACATGGCTTCCCCCGAACTCCAGCCAACGCCAGTGCTTGCCAACGGCCATCTATTACCGAACAGGAACATCCAGTCACCAAAAGTGTGTCAGAACCGTCAATCAACAGTCCTGGCTCCTCCCCCTCGGCATCTGAGCCCAAGTCGGATCTCTCACCTCGTCCCTCTCCTTCGCAGCCATACAGTAATACTTGCTCAGCACCGGCCACACCAGAGATGAACAGGAGTGCAGGGAGCAAGGCAATGAGACCGCCCCCTCCCCGCCCACCAGCTGCTCCAAGTCCTCTCATTGGCTCTCCCACCTCGCAGCAAAACACGCCCAATAAGGTGAGCTGTTTTCAGACGTCAGAGATCCAATATTGTCTTATGAGAAATGGTGCTTGATGGGTTTTGCAAATGGACTTGACAATATTTTTTTTGCAAGAACAGCTCCAGAACAGTTGAACTAAGTTTTATTTTTACATTAAAAAAGAAGTTATATAAACATACACTTTGATTCTGTGTAATTCAGTTTCTATGCTGTTTTAATAGACATTGTCACAAACCAGCTACACAGAAATCAGGATATACTGTAGATTTCTGTACATGTGCATCATATTTGCTTAATAAAGCAGCACTATTTTCACCTGCAAAGGTTATTGAATCTTAAGGGACAAAATGATAATCAGATGGCATAGTGGTTGGCACTGTCGCTTTGTTCCTCCAGGGCCCGGGTTCGGTTCCCACCTTGGGGTCTGTATGCACGGAGTTTGCTTGTTCTCCCCGTGCTTGGTTGGTTTACTCCGGTTTCTTCCCACAGGCTAATTGGTGTTGCTCGTAGTATGTGAATGAGTGTATGTGTGTGCCCTGCGATGGATTGGCACCCCATTTAGGGTGTACCCCACCTTGTGTATTCAGGATAAAGCAGCATAGACAACAAGATATTTCCATAATGATAATGACCATTGTTAAAAGTAATATATAAGTAGGATTGAATTGAATTAAATTGTGTGACATGGTGGTGTAGTTGGCCCTCCGTAAGGCCAACGCAACTTGTGTTTGAAAATTGGATGAGAATGTTTGGTGTAATACTTGATCATTAAATCCCTCAAATCCTGCAGCTGCTAAAACAGAGGTTGTGTTTCAACTGGCATATAATGGATTAGTTTGGAAAGTTACCATGACATCACTCTAGCAAACATTTTTTGAATAATGCGGGTATGCCTTTTGCCTAACCGCTATCATCTCTCTAATCCTTCTTTCTTCCCCTCTCTCCTACTCCTTCTTCAACTCTTTACTTCCATGATTTACACTCTCCCCAATTTTCCACCACACACTTTCCTCTTGTCTTTCTAGCGGGTAAATCCTTTCAATCGGAAGGCCTCCCCAACAGTCACCTCCCCACAAGCCAAACCCCCTAAAGGCCCTCGACCCGCTCGCCCTCCTGCCCCGGGACATGGCTTCCCTCTCATCAAACGCAAGGTATCCTTCATCTCTTCTCTGGATTAGAATGGTGCTGTGTTTTCCTTTACATTATTGTTGATTATCCTGTTTGAGCAACTTGAATTGCTTTGCCTTGCAGGTGCAATCAGATCAGTACATCCCTTTTGAGGACATCCACGTGGAGATGGGGACACTGGAGAGGCAGCTGGATGAGCTGGAGCAGAGAGGAGTAGAGCTGGAGCAGAAACTCAGAAATTGCCCTAACGGTGAGGGATCTATTGATCTGAGCCTGATGAATGAATGAATGGGATTTGTCTTGATTTGAATAAAAAGCTAATGTCAGTGAAGCCAAGATACAAACAATACTGTATATATTGGTTTACAAAGTCCTATTTAAAGTATTCTAGTGTAAAGGTTTTCTATAGTCGTGTGCAAGTTGAAAATAAAACATCTCCTGGCATGTAAAAGGAGAAGAAACCCCTTCTGTAGTGTCCTCTCCAGTTTATGTTCATTACAATGTTGAGAAAAGCCCCAGGTGGCGGCTTTCCTTACTGATAAGTCGAAATGGTGTTTCAGAGGAGGAGGAGGAGCGGCTGCTGGTGGACTGGTTCACTCTGATTCATGAGAAACATCTACTGGTACGCCGAGAGGCAGAGCTGGTGTACACGTAAGTAATCGACGGTACTGATAACCCAAATGACCAATGCATCCTAAATGTTGCATAAGGCTGTGTTCACATTACCATTGGTGCAATTCTGATTTTTTTTACCCCATGGAACACAGATCAGATTTTTTAAGGGCTGTCTGAACGCACAAATCTGTTTTATATGTGGTCCTAGATCGGATACATATTTGATATGCTGATATGAGTGACAATTTTCAGATCAAAATTCACACTGTTTCTTCCTTCTTCTGGACTTCAACGGATGCAGCCAACGTGCCAGCCTTCAGAGCAAGATCCCAAGCATATCTTTTGCTAAAATCGCATCCATTGTTTAAAATTAATGAGAGCTCTCACAAACTCCTGGTGTGTTTTAACCCAGATTGCATGAACAAAGATATATATCGATGCGTGCCGTTTCAGAGGACACATTAGAGTCAGATAAAACTCCATCGTGACATGCAAATCCGATCTGAACCAAAAATCAGAAATGAACAAAATGGCTTGTAATGTGAAGAGTTACAGTATGGAAAGCTTATGACTGTGGTCTGTTTCTTTGACAGGGCCAAGCAGCAGCATCTGGAAGAAAGACAGGCTGATGTGGAGTATGAGCTTAGGTGTCTCCTCAACAAACCAGGTGTGCATTATAGGGATTCCTTTCGAGGAAAATTTTTTTCACAAAATTATTCTGACTTGGTCATGAGCACCCAAAGAAGTGTGTAAATACTTGAATCTTTTGTGAAATAAAGAGCAAACTTTTAATGAACGTTTCACTATTCAAATCTTGTAAAACAGTTATAAGTTAAAAACCTGCTTTAAATAAAGGCAGCTACCAAATCTGCAAATAAATCAATTCATTAAAAAGACTTCTTTACTTGGTACATTTTGGTACTTGCCACCCGCCACATTCGTTTATTCTTTCTTTCATTCTCTTGTTCCACCTCTTAGAGAAAGAATGGAACGATGAGGATCGAGACAGAGAGAAGCAGCTGATGGACGAGTTGGTGACCATCATCGAGCAGAGGAACCAGATCATCAACAGCATGGATCAGGACAGACAGAGGTAGTAATCCATTACCTTACACTGTGTAAGGAATGAATTTGACATAAGAAATTTTTACCACACGTATAAACCTCAGGGTCATAAAGATGTCTGTTTTCCTTTAGGGAAGAAGAGGAGGACAAGCTAGTGGCTGCTATGCTAAAGAAAAAAGGTATGTGTCCTTCATCATGGTTTGTTTTTTTATCATAAAATATACCCAAAGTACAATATATTTGCTTCACATAATCTAATTTATTAGGAAAAATATAGGCTATACTTTAAAGTGTATGTTTAGTCTACATGGTCATCCATATAGCCTTCATCTCTACAACTCTGCCAAAGTCTCGTGTCTTCATGTCTGGATCGATATCAAATCAAGGGGAATGTTCTTTTTTTCTCTTTTTTTTCTAAGAAACCATTCTCTTCTTTCAGAGTTCCATGGTGAAAGCGAACCCAGGAAAAAACCTGCGAAGTTTAAACCCATGAAGGTGTTGAAAAGGCTGAGCACCAAAGGTGAGGTAGCGAAGAGCCCGAGCCCACGGAAAGAGAAAAGCTGAGCGTGGTGCGTACACGGACCTTTTCCTTTAAAGATAAATCAACCAAGAGTCCATCTTGACCTCGTAATAACAAAGAACTGCAGATCGATTTGGCTGGAAAATGACACCCTGAATGCAGCCAGTTCTCATTATAACATGTCTTTGTCAGTGCAGTGTCATTAATTAATAAGGAGCTCAAGCCTAGCAACCGCTTTTACCCGATACCTTTTCATCAGTGAATAGAAATCTAAAGAAGAATTGTAATCTGGATTAGATATTCGATCAGCATTTTTGCACTGGAAAATACGCCGATCAGCCATAACATTTACATTACAGAATTTGGCAGATGTCCTTAATCAGAGCGACTTACAGTACATTTAAATCTCATTATACATCTGAGCAATTGAGGTTAAGGGCCTTACTCGAGGGTCCAACAGTGGTATATTGGTGGTGCTGGGGTTTGAACCGGAGACCTTCCAATCAGTAGGCCTTAACCACTGAGCTACCTCTGCCCCTATTAACAAAGATACAGTATACCAGTAAACTGGTGACAGGACCATGGGCACCCAAGGCTCACTCATGCCCTCAGGGACCAAAGACCAGTTTATCTGGTCGTATCCCACAGAAGAGCCAGTCCAGTACAACATGTTTGGGGAAAAAAGGCAATGCTGGCCAAGATAAGAAGAGACCAGAACACTATAGTGCACTATAGGCTGCCATTCCCAACGAAGTCCAGTGGGTAAAGAGCTCAACAGTGCAGACCTGGCCCCCAAACCCCCACATCCCAAATCTGATCGAGAACCCATGGGAAGTGCTGGACAAACTAGTCCGATCCATTGAGGCCCCCAACCCACAGCACGGATAGGATCCACAAAGAGTCTTGTGGGACCTGCCCTGGTGGCACTTGCACACTATTGGGCTTAATGTTTTGCATTGTGATGTTATGGCTGATCGGTGTAAATACGGTGGCCTGGGAAAAACCCTTCTCGTAGTGAAAGTTCGATACTTTGCTGAACTTTCACTTGAAGTCTTTTTTGAATTGAAAAGCAAAAATGCAAGAATGAAAAGAAAAGCATAGAGGGTTGGAATCAAGTGTAAAAAAAAGATTTCTCGCTCATGCATTTTAGGTACTAATCTCCTAGATTGTTAGTATGTGTGTAACGTGTTAACATGCATTTAGATTGTATAAGTACAAGGCTTGGGGAACAGTACCTGCAGGCGTTCAAAAACTTGTATACATGTACAGTCTGGTGCTAGGAGGAGAGGAGAGAGGATTACTACCATAACTTATGCAAGTCTTATGCAGAGCTGTAATCAATCATGCACTGCGCTTCCTCTGTGTAGGTTTCCCAGCAACATGCACTGTATAGTGACTGTATGATGTCATTCTTATGTGTTTGGGTAGGAACAGTTAATTATGTTCAGTTGCGGTTTTCAATGTGCATCATGTTCCTGTAAAACAAAACAATTAAAAAAAAAAACCCCAAACAGCCTAACCAGTGCAGTTAATGCAAAGGAAGATGCCAATTATTAATAAATATGAACTCTATTAATGCTATGAATATGCTTTCTCCAGCATCTACAGTCGGTTTCATCATGTCTGCTTGTGTAAAACTGTGATCTCGCTGTGTCTGGATTTAACTTTAAAAACCAAACTTTTTAAATGTGGGAACATTTTATTACCATGAGTTATTAACCCAACCTGCTCACTGTTTTTAGGAAGCTCTGTAACAAAAAAACAAAAAACAAAAGCTAAAACTTGCAATTCCGTCTTTTTATCTGAAACGCCTTGGAATTGTAGTGTGAGGTTGAAGTTTTACTTTTGAGATCCCTGAACTGAGAGCGAATGTCTGAAAATTGACCGTTGTTTACTGTATGTATTTATAAAGAAGGTCCTGTTATAGATGATGTATTTGTGTCTTTGTGTTGACATTTCTGTTTGTCCTTTTGTCTACTATCGTGTTAACATCCTTACTCTGTCCTTTTTTTAGTTTTTTTTTTTTTTTTTAGTTTTTGTGCCTCTAATTAAAAAAAAAATTCCAAAGGCTTTTGTTGCATAGAAACGTGTTAAGATCATGCAAGCACGTTATTTTTGGAGGCAAAATTAAAAGGAATTCATGTAACTAAACATGATAATAAACAGCAGCACAATTATAAACTTATGTCTGACTTACGTTGAAGTAAACGATTCGTCATTTATACATACAATGTGTACATTACATAAAATCATGCACTCTTACATTGGCAGTAAAGCTAACTGATGTATACAGTGTTTTTCTCTTCACTGCTGTTCTTCACCTTTCTCCCTTTTTCCCACTTTCATCTTTATGGCCTCGCTGTATGCTCGGTCGATCACCTCAAGTTCGCGGATTTTCTGTGAAAGACAGAACACACACATCCCAAAACAAAATGTAAGGTAATGGGAGAAGCAAGTGTAATTTTCTAATTAAAAACGTGACCCTCCAGACTCAAATGAAAGGTCATTTTTTATTTTTTTTTATTTTTAAAGTGCCCCTATTATGCGTTTTCACATATGATCTTTCATGCAGTGTGTCATGTAGCTGTATGTGAACATAAACTATCTGCAAAGTTGTGACGCCGACAGTGC
>JAQQZT010000037.1:30497219-30509965 GCA_030068275.1 Clarias platycephalus | reverse complement strand
ACATGTAAACCTGTTTTAAGAGACTCATAAAGCAATATTAGCAACCTTTAAAATGGCATAATAGGGGCACTTTAAAGCATGTTGGTCAAAGGTCATGTGGACGGGTAAGAAGGGAAGCACATGGTCTACGCTCAGCAACATAATGTGGCAAAAAATAAAATCAGCTGATGACCTGCATGTGCTATTATGACCAGGTTATCACACATGGGAGTCAATCGGAAAGGCAATCAAATGAAATGTTAGAGTGTGTGACTTTTGGCTAGGTAGTGTAGAATTGTGTACTAATTTGGCTATAAATATTGGAGCCATACAACGTTCTTTACCAAACAGTTCACCAGCAAAACACATCAAGTCTGACCTGACACTATTTATAAGCCTGGTTGTTTTGGAGCGAGGTTTGGATGAAATTCAAATTCCTGCATTTTGTTAATGAAACCCCTGTGGTTTGAATGACAGCTGGGACTACTGTGAGCGAGAGGTTGTAGGAAAATAATCAGGATCAGGACTGGTGGGGTGATACCACAGCGTTTTTCCTAACAATTACTGTACAGTACATTAAAAACACTACTGAATGATGCATTGTGCTTTTTACCCATGTTTACCCATGTAATGTTGAGACATGTTCAACAAGTTCCAGTTATCACATCACTATAATAATATAACATCTTGTTCCCTTATCAGCCTCTCCTATCTAAAAAGAGAACAACAACAACAAAAAAACACTGTTTTTGTGCAATGTGTCGTCGAAGGCATGTTATGGGTAAAGTTGATAATGAGACCCTGTGCCTCCCCCCCCTCGGGCTATCTCTGGGGATCTCTCATTTTGAGAATAACTTGAGCTGTGGTCAGGAAATGCAATATGCTGCATATTTAAAATAAGCTCTACAGTCACACTGCATACCATATGCATCGGTTACCCGTGGCACCAACATGCCAGGTCATGTGCAACATTCTGGATTCAAAAGATTAAATCAAAGTTCAGAGGGAAAAAAAAGGAAAGATCAGTTTATATGATTTAGTCTCCTCTAGTTTCCATTTATTGTAACGCATACTGTCTTACCTGAGATATCTCGCTGTTAATGATATTCTGGTACTGGCTTCCTCTTCCAAGGGCAGTCATCTCCTCCAAAAACTGCCTCCTCTCCTCAATCTCATACAGAACTGTGCAGGACGAACAGAATACAATTAAAGGACAACAAAAAGTAGCAAAAACGACCTAAACATTCCAAGACCAAATGTTTTAAGAGCAACAAAAAAAAATCTAACTAAAGTTGTTTGGATTTGTCCAAGATTACTCTTACCCTCCTGGAACCTGTCCTTCTCAGTGTCCTCCATTCTGTTAGCAGGCCTTGTGTGGGACGGCGAAGGTTGCGGGTCCTCCTGGCCTGTAGCGAGAATGTTCTGCAGCCGGCGCTTCTCTTTTTCCAGATCTCCTTCAGCCGGAGAAATTACAAAAGATAAAATCTTATTTATCTTAAAGTATATGCTTCAGTAATTACACCGACATAAAGTCTTTTCTGTGTAGTTAAAAAGGACAGATTAAACCAAATTGGAAAAACACAATAGATTTGTTTCATGAAATCAACAATAGCACTGGAGATAGATCATTGCATCACAAATCATTAATGTAGGCGGCACGGCGGCTTAGTGGTTAGCGCTGTCGCCTTGCACCTCCAGGTTCGATTCCCAGCCAGGTTCGATTCCCGCCTCTATGTGCATAGAGTTTGCATGTTCTCCCCGTGCTTGGTGGGTTTCCTCCGGGTACTCTGGTTTCCTCCCACAGTCCGAAGACATACAGGTTAGGTTAATTGGCGTTCCCAAATTTCCAAATGAGTGGGTAAGTGTATGTGTGCGCCCTGTGATAGATTGTCACCCGGTCCAGGGTATACCCCGCCTAGTGTCCTAAGTGTCCTGGGATAGGCTCCTGGCCACCGTGACCTTGTATACAGGATTAAGTGGTATAGATAATGAGTGAGTGAGTAAGTAAGAGTGAAATCTTGCTAATAATGTTGCTGCCCTTTTGATCTTGCAATATTACCCAGTCTCATGGTGAAGCATATTTTAAAAACCTCCGAGTTATGTTCCTGGAAGCTTCATGCTCCCAGTATGCCCATGCTTAATAAACAGATCTGAAGCGAGCACCTACATTGATCCTCAACACCATGTTGAAATCCCTAAATGAAGAACTAAGGTGCCACCCCTGGTGCTTCCGAGTGTCAGGAATTTCATGCTCAGGTATCAGGAATGTTTAAATGGAAATGCCTGATGAATCTGATCATTGAAAGGTGGAACTGTAAGGATAATTTATGCGTACGTGTGGCACTGGGTCGAAACCTCTCGGGCGTGTAGCTGTCCCCGGCCCTGCAGTTCTCGGCGCTGCGCCTCTGTGGTCTGGATGGAAGAACTGGGCCTTTGCTGACTTTTGGCGCTGGTTGTGCAGGTGCTGGAGATGATGTGTTACAGGCCATAGGTAAGGCGCCACCTTCTGGCACACCAACAGAATAGGAACTGGTTAAGAAAATCTTTTGCAAAATGCAAATTTCAGCAATTTGTTAATAAAAAGCCCTGTGGTTTGAATTACAGCTTACTGTCAGAGCTTCTCTTGTTGTCTAAGGTACAACCACAGCATTTTGCCAACAATTACATTAAAAAACATTAATGAATGACACATTGTGCTTTTTCCCCATGTGTAATTAATGTGTGACATGCTAAACAAGTTCCAGTCATCACTTATCACTATAATATACACCGATCAGCTATACGATTATGACCACGTGCTTAATATTGAGTAGCAATGCACAGCAATGCACTGTGTGTTCTGACACCTTTCTATGGAGACCAGCATTTTCAGCAATTTTGAATCAGAGTATATTCAACCAGTCTTCCAGACTCCCTATGTGCACGTATGCATAAACCACCCTGTTGCTGGTTCACTGGGTTTCCTTCATTGGAGCCCTTTTGGTAAGTCCCAACCATTACAGACTGGGAACATCCCACAAGAGCAGTTTTAGAGTTGCTCTGACCCAGTCATCTAGTCATCACAAGTTGTCAAAGTCAATCAAATCTTTACGTTTGCCTGTTCTTTCTGTTTCCAACACATCAACCTCATGGACAAAACTTTCACTTGCTGCCAAATATCCCTACCCACTTCCAGGTGCCATTGCCACAAGATATTGTAACTGTAGCTACTGTGATGAGGGCCAAATTTAGATTAAAGTTCAAAACTGCAGCACTTCTGGGACGTTCCCAGACTGTTGTGGTCAGGACACACCAAAAGTGGTCCAAGGATGGAAAAAAGATTCAACTGGCAACAAGGTCATGGATGGCCAAGGCTCACTGATGCACATGAGGAGAGAGAAAGCTGGCCTGTGTAGTACGTTCCAATGGGAGAGCTACTGTAATGGTCAACCTGATGAAAAGGTTATGGCTGGTTTCTTTGGAAAGGTTTTGGGTGGCAAAAGAGGGACCTGCTCAATATAAGCAGGTGATCAGAATGTTATGGTTGATCTGTGTAACAACTTATTCCCCTCTTATAGATAACAAGATAAACAGACAACAAAGTTTGATCAGGACTTTTGAGGACGTGTATGTATATCTTACTCTTCAGCTGGTTGTTGATGCGTCGCTGCTGTAAGTTGGTGAGCCGTGATTCTCGCATCATAACTGTCGACAGACAACCAACCGATAAATCATTCAAATAATCAATCGCTCAATCAATCAATTAATAAACACCTACCAAGTCTCTCTGTCACACACTCATACACACACACACACTCATACACACCTTGGATTAGTTCCTGAGTTTCCTTGCTGTATTTGAACCGTGGACAGTCCCACAGTCCCTTATTGCTCTTCATCTCCTCCATCTTGGACCATAAAACAAAACTAATTAAAAACTCAATGACAATCTGCATATTGCTAATGATGTTAAACTTATAACTTTACACACAGACATAAATACAGCATAGCAAAATGTCGACAAGAAAATCAGCAGATAATTCTAATAAATCTAAAAGAAAGAGAGACCTGACAAAAAAGGTATTTAAGTTACACTCAGCCGAACATACCCTTTAGTTTGTCCCACAAGCCTTGTGACGTCAGGGGACGTTGCTATGGATACAGCAATACAATCAATTCGGAGAATCGCCAACAGGTGGCGACAAAGTTATCAAAAGAATATGACTCGTTTATATTCTGTACAGTACACATAGATGTGAATATTGCTAAAGTGGCAATGTTTATAATGTTAGAAATACAAAACACTACGGGAAATTGGGGAACGCCTATTATCCTAATCTACATGTCTCTGGACTGTGGGAGGAAATCCAGAAGACAACCACAGGAGCACATGCAAACCATACACACAGAGCTGAGGCGGGAATGGGACCCTCGATCATGGAGGTGCAAGGCGTCAGAGCTAATCACCATGTCGCCTTGAATTATTATATTGTATTAAATAATAATAGCAAACTTTACTGATGATGATGCAAACTCCATGCACGCAGACATGAGATGGGAGCCCCAACCCTGAATGTACAAGGCGACAGCACTACGCCACCCCTTCATGATTCATTTCTTTTTGTCAAGGCATAAAACATGTTTAACAAAAAATTTACTAATAATGTTCTTACAAATTATTAGTAATAGTTTAATATTAATTGTCACTAAAAAATTTGAGCTGAGTCGTAACAGGTCAAACAGCTGGTTTGACTCTGATCAGAATGTTAGTGTAAGGAGGAAGAACAAGTCAGATTCTCAATTTAAAATCCCTTGTTTATTTAAGTGATGTTCTGTAAACTGGAACAAACAAAGAAGGCACAGAACTACGCATTAAAAAACTTGATGTGTGCTAATATACACATCTTAATAGGAACACACACAAAAATACAAAGCAATATTTAAATACAATACATATGCCCAGTATTAATAATCATTCTTCTTAGGCTTCTCTATAAAAAGCACTGAATCTCTAGTAAGCTGATTGAGAAATGATCGATATGCATCAGGCATATTGAACACATACAGTTATGGAGAACTGGAAAAGTTTGTAAAACCTTTACTTACTGCTGTACTGTGGGACTATTTAAATAAACCTGGGCTTATTTTGAACCATTCTTCATAAAAGACTATACAGGTCATTTCATTACATTCACAATGCCAAGAAGGCAATTCATTAGAAAAAGATAAATAATATTTCAACAAAATCTAGTTGTTTGCATATAAGAGGAGTGTTCAAGTCAAACTGGGATTTGCGATTACATTTCTCGTGAATAAAAGCGTAAAACCATTTGATATTAACAAAAGACACCAAACACATAGCTGCTGCAAAACATTTGAATGGTGCAAACGTTTTAAAGATGGCAGAACACCCGTGAACAGCGATCCCGGCCGAGGCGGCTCGAAGCCCACTGCAGTCGTTCCCATGAACATTCGGCAAGTGGAACGCCGATCCTTAAAAAATTGACGGATAACTTGTTAACAATAAAATAAACTTGTCATAAACTATATACATGATCATTCACCAATGCCATTTGCACATTACAGGAACACAGCTGGGAGTTACCACATCCCCCGTACAGTTCTGACTCCCACATGTTTGGGCAATTAAAGGAGTTCCTGGGAGGCTAGCGTAAATGAGGTATGCAGTCTGATCATGGCTCTGGCAAAATGAGAAAATATATTTTTCATTGAATATTACCAAGGAACTAGTAAAATGCTGGGATAAGTGTATTATTGTAACAACGGATTATATAGACAAACAAAGGGAGCTTTCCTCTCATAACAGTGTTGTTATTCTGTACCATAAATAGTCCCAGATTGACTTGAACACCTCTCATATTTTAAATAGCATTAGAGAAAACAAATGACATACTTCTGCTACACTAAGCACTAACTATTTGTTCTACTGTTTAAAAGCAAAAAAATCTAATCAGTGAATAAGCCCAAAATAGGAAGCGTGACCATTATGTCACTAATAAGACAGGACAAAATCCTGTAAATTCTCAACTCAAGTGTGCACTTGTTTTTTTATATTAATAGCTGCCAAACTGTTAATGCTCTTTCACATTTTGATCACCAACAAGGCTTCATGCTAGTGTGCATCTTAGATGTGCCTTGACGATGTGGGACACACAGAGCAGCAGTAGAGCTTCCCCCCCCGTGTGTGTATCCTCTGGTACAGCTTAAGGTCGCTGGTTGTTCTGGCAGGTGAGGAGGCTTTAAGGCTTCTGTCCAGTGTGCAATAATTTCTAAAATCATGAGTCCGATGGGGCACTTGTAAGGTTTTACTCAGACTGCATAATCTGGTACCTTATGATCCTTGTGAATTTTTTTTATTTTCCCCATACTGTACTCACATTTAAAGACTTTTCCCTAGCATGCACACGCTGGTGCACTGTTACGGCTTCTTTTGCAAAATTCACATTCTCTTCTGCATGTGCATTCTGATGTGTAGCAAAATCTAATAATGAACTACTAACACTCCCCTACTGCACCGGTACACACTTCGTCCATGACGAAGTGAGATACGTTTGCCCGACAGAGGTGATACCCTGAAGCTCTTCACAAATTCATCTTTTCATCCTCTTGATCAGGAGATGACCGGCCTGACTCACCTGCAAGTTAGAGAGAAAAATGGATTTACAATTTAAAATATCATGACGTTTTATTTATTTTGTTAGTGCAGGCATGGGAAGGGCAACCATCCTATAATTCTATGATGTGATTTATTAGGGCATAAATAACAATATTTACTTCTATTACTTCTATAAACAAGTATCCTTGAAAAGAAATACCTAAAAACGCAACTGATCTCAACATGCATTAATTTTTCACTCACACGTGTGTCTAAATCATACCAAGAAAGCACACAAGCCATGATCCCAGACAAGCACCTGGTCCTACTCATCCATCTGGGGAGGTAAGGCATCTCCAAACAATTTGAAATTCACCATTCTACCCTGAGAAGGATCATTTACAAATTTGGAGCCTTCAGAATACTTTCCAATCTTTCCAGGATTGGAAAGATTATATACAGTATAAAGTAAACCCCGAAGAGCTACAACATATGATCCTTTAACGAAAGTACATGGCTTTCATGGAAGAGCGGCTCGGACAAAGTTATTTCTCTACAAAAAGAATATGGAGCAAAGTTTAGGTTCGAAAAACTGCATCTAAACAAATCACATGTTCTGGAACAATATGTTTTGGACCGATGAGGTCTCGAGGTGGAGATTTTTTTCAATCTTATGCAAACAAAAGCACAATTAATCTAAACTAATCTAAAAAAATCTAACAGTCTTTTATTAATTCTAATCATTGGACACAGTGTTCACAGGCTATTGTGTGTTTAGCCTAGAGGTTGGTATTTTCTTACTCAGAACATCATACTGAGATTTGCTGGAAAGTAATTAATCAGTCAAAAATTCTACACCTAGGTTCACCTTCAAATAATTTATCAGCGTTTGCATTCATATCCACAAAAAAGCCACTATATACTCACTGGAACAGGTAAAATTACTGTAGCTGGGTTTGTGATCATAAGCCTTACCTTTTGGCCCACATTCAGCTGTTGCTTTTCTGCTTTGTTTTTTTTCACAATCCACCAGTCTAACCAAACACACCTTTAACTGAGCCTCAAATGTTCGATGGTCTCCATCAAACCTCCCGGTTTTACCTGGAAACACAAAGAAAACGTTCCAGTGCTTTACATCATTGAAATAAATTGAAAAGCGTTCAGAAAACTCTAACAAATTAAGTAGCAAATTTGTCTGTTGTCTTGCAATTCGCTTCACCAACCGCTTGACGGCATGTGCATCCAAGTATATTCACTGCGGACATGATCACACATCATATTACTGCAGGGCTGCAATTATTAACAAGAACGCTTGTGAAATATTTGCAAGCATATGACAGTTGAACGGTCTGATTGAACACAGTCCGTCTCTACCATGATGCACGCACATGTCAGGTGGAGCAAAGGAAAGGATGAGTTGAGTGTCCATTGCATAGGTTGGATTTAAATGCCATATGAGGATATATGGGTATAGGCGAGATCAGAAGAGGACCCAGGGGTGACACTTGTGCAACACCAGTGGGTTGAGTGGAGTCTGGGTAAGGAACAATCCACTGCCATGATACAAATTCAAGAGGATAAACAGGAGAGTCTTGTGATTAATAAGATTGTGTGCATATTGAACTCTCAGGGGGAGAGAGTCTGTTACAGGATAAATGATTACTACTTTTTATTTTGGTGGGGGACAGTTGACACTGCCGACTGTCTGGATAAAACTAGTCATAAAATAACGTCGATTTCAGTCACCATCTGAAGCCCTGCGTTAAAACCAGGTTGCTAAAGGACAAAACAACTATAGCTATTTTCTAAGAAAACATAGGAGAAGACATTAACTGAATTAAATAAAGCAAAAAAATTTAAATTAAAAAAGTGTTAAGTGGCCTTTTAAATGTGGACTCCTTGCTCGGCTAACATCTGCCATGTTCTTCACAATCTTCAAGCTATTCTAAAGCACAAACTCAAATATGATCACAAATATAATAAGAAATAATCACACATTTCAAACATGGGATGGGAATCACCGGGGATCAAAAAAAGTAGTAGTCATAAAAATAAAATAAACCTACAATACCATACAATAAAAAGTAGTCAGTGTGGCGATACATAAATTGCCATATAAAACAATCACGATATATAACTGAATCGATTTTTTCCCCATATGTATTTTAAACCCAGTTAACCTGACCCTTAATGGCACACAAGTTTCACTTCCATTACACCGGATACCCTTAAGCAAGTATGACCATTTGCATTTGCATTCAGATCCACTGGATACTCACTGGAAGGAGGAAAATCATTGTTCTTGGATTCCTGATCACAAATCTCATCGTCTGGTTCACCCTTAGTTGTTGCTTTTCTCTTTTGTATTTTTCTGCAATCCACCAGTCTTACTGAACTCATCTTTAATTGGGCCTGCACCGTTTCCTCGTCTCCATCCAACCTTTCGGATTTACCTAAAACAAAAATAAAGTTGTTAAAGAAATATTTTAATTACGTTTTTAATGAAAACTAGACATTTTATTCACAAGCTTGACAAGCTTCATAAGCTCATTGGATTTTCCCCATTGTACGGTGTTTTAGTCAATCCAATGAGTGAGGTCCAACAAACCCTTTTTATACTGGCACAGAGAAGCTACCAGGTATAGTCTATTGTTTCTTCTACTAAAGATGTTCAGTGTGCGGTAAAATCATTCTTCCCTAGAAAAACAAAATAAAATAATTCACTACAAACCTAACCTTGGCATGACGTTAATTTTTAAGACGAGTACATGCAAACCTCTGACCGCTGCATCATTGGATTGTATCAGCTCTATCGTTTACATGTTTGCATTTCCCCAGAACATAGACGTCTCCTGAGGTTTTTTTTCCAGGTACAGGCGTACCAGTTCAATATGCACGCTCTCTCATCAATCACAAGACTCTCCTGTTTATCCTCTTGAATTTGTAGCATGGCAGTGGATTGTTCCTTACCCAGACTCCACTCAACCCACTGGTGTTGCACAAGTGTCACCCCTGGGTCCTCTTCTGATCTCGCCTATACCCATATAGCCTCATATGGCATTTAAATCCAACCTATGCCATGGACACTCAACTCATCCTTTCCTTTGCTCCACCTGACATGTTACTGCATAGACCTCAGAATGTCATACCTGGCATACATTTACACAAGCTCAAAGAAAACCAAGCTACTGTACATTCCTTTAGACCCACTTCCCATGTCAGGTCATTGTCTACCTGGACACGTCTTAGACCTCATCATCTGCCACTTTAAGTCACCTTTGTGTAGCCATGGACAAAGAACTTTGCAAAAGGAAAAAATAAAAGTTCATTGCAAGGTTTTTGTCATTAAACATGTTGCCAGAATGCCAATTTCAATGAACGCAACATACTTGAGTAAACTAAGTAAATCTTAAATTATTTTCATTATGCATTCAGACTCAAAATACACCAATTAATACTCACTTGAAGACATTAAATCTGTGTTTTCACATTCACATTCAGAATCCCTGCCTTCTGGTTCTCTTTCAGCTGCTGCATTCCTGGTGTGTATTTTCCCACAATCCACTAGTCTCACCAAGACTATCTTTAATTGATTGTGCAGTTTTTGCTGGTCTGCATCTGGACAAAGAAACAAAAAGGATTTTTTGTTGTTTAAAAAAAAGGAAGGTTTAGTAAACGCTAAATTTTCATTAGCTATTAATATGATTCATGAAACCGAGGCACAAGTTCACGAACTGTAGTTAATTTAGTCAAAATTACCACAATCATTTAACATTTAATTGCTTTGCTCCTAGTCTGTATTAGCTATGCAGTCTGGTCCATCATAAATGATTTAATACACAATCTACAGATTTAGTTTCTGTATTTGCCAACCTAACAATTGACTGAAATTATTATTAGTCAGCTGTATAATTTTGGCCTGTTTGAAAAACTGCAGTCACCTTGATCTCTAAATGTTATTTCAGATAGATAGAAAGATAGACAGACATACATTACATGGGCAAAAGTATTTGGCCAAACCGGCAATGAAATTGTATACAAATAAATATACTTCAATATGGAGTCGGTCCCCCTTTTGCAGCTATAACAGCTTCCACTCTTCTTGGAAGGCTGTCCGCAAGATTTTGGAGTGTTTTTATGGGAATTCGTGCCCATTCATTTTGTAGAGCATTTATGAGGTCAGGCACTGATGTTGCATGAGATAGATAGATAAATAAATAGATACTTTGTTGATCCTGAAGAAAAACTTAAAACTTACATAAAAAAGTAGGTTGGCTTGTTCTGATTAACTTTTATGAAAATGACATGGTTTGAGTCACAGGCGACTCAGTTCACGGTATGGTTAGAAAGAATTATTCCACAATACAACCATCATATACTCACTGGAGTTGCTGTTGTCGTATCCATGGTCCTTTCTTTCTGATTCATCCTCAGCTTTATCATCTTTTAAGAAATCCACCAGCCTCACTGAACTCATCTTTAACTGAGCCTGCAGTGTCTCCTGGTCTCCATCAGTCAGACTGGATTCACCTGGAGTTTAAAAAGAAACAAGATCTCATAAAGATGTTCAGGTCCAAACTGGTGCTGTAGTCATGAGAGGATATATGTAAGCTAATCTCTGATTCCAGTCACCTTCAGTAAGATGTTCCTCTGGTATTAGTTTTACATTCAGTCCCTGAATGTTCCTGATGTCCACCAGCTTCACTGCACACATCTTTAACACAGTCTGAAATTCACCCTTACACAACAAACCCTCCGAGTTAAACCTGACCTCGTCCTCCATCTCCTGCAACTGCATCTGTAGCAATAGCTCTGACTCTAGCGCGCCCACTAGCGGAGAAGAAAATACACAAAGGATGCGACAAAAGAAAAAATCTTAACTAGTTAATATTTAATGGATGGAGGCTTGGACAACACGAACCGGTATTCTATTAATCGTATTTTATCTCACTTTTAGCTCGAAATATTAATTAAAAAAACCAAAGCCTAAACTATGTTATGATGTATTTCTGTTCCGTCCAGTAAACAAACACAAGCGACCAGCGAATCTTCGGCAAATCATCTCTGCAACAACAGGCAAATTAGATGGTGTTACTTCCGGGTTAAGTTCGACAGGACTTTGTCAAAATAAAAGTCTCAACAATAGAAGAGGGTCTGTGTGCATGGAGTTTGCATGTTCTCCCCGTGCTTGGTTTGTTTCCTCTGGGTACTCCGGTTTCCTCCCACAGTCCAAAGACTAGATTAGGCTAATTGGCGTTCCCAAGTTGCCCATAGTGTAAATTTATATAAATATAAAATCTATAATTGTATGTGAATGTTGACTGGAGGTCCTACCACGGTCAGAAATATGGTAAATACAATAGTCACCAGTAGCATGATGGATGGATGGAACATAAATAACTAAGAGAAAAAGATTATACTCTCTCTCTCTCTCTCTCTCTCTCTCTCTCTCTCTCTCTGTAGTATGATGCATATTATCTATTTATAATATACATCAATATTTATTATAATTATGATGTAGAATCTATCCAATGATAGAAACATCCAAAGTTGTTCTGGATAGGAGCATCCGATGCCCTAATGTAAATGTACATGAAGTCTGGCCTGTGTGGTCCAATAGAAGATCTACCGTCACTCAAACTGAAGAAAAGGTTAATGCACATTCCAGCAGAAAGCTGTCAGAACAACACAGAAGTAATTTCTGTTATGGTGGAAAAGGGGGAACCTACTCAATATTAGGCGTAGGGTTGCCACCCGTCCTTTAAAATACGGAATCGTCCCGTATTTGAGAATTAAATTGCGCGTCCCGTTTTGAATCAATACGGGACGGGTTTTGTCCCGTATTTTTAATCATTTTTTTAAAGCAGCGTCTCATGCAAATCATCCCACACACATTTTATGAAGATGCCGCCTTTCCTACTTTTGATTGGGTAATACTTGATGTCATCGTTAGCTTGGTTGGTCTTTTTAACTGTCCAGTGAGGAGGGCGGGTCTTTTAAGCAGAGTCTGCAAAGTGTTGATAGAGAGTAATATTTAAAAAATGGCAGATGCTTCTCCAGGTAATCACAGTGAAATGAATGGCTAAAATCAAACTTTAATCTCAGAATTAGATTTGGCCTGGTTTTCACACACTGGGTCACAAATTGTAATTTGTAAAAATTCTGTAAATAC
>JAQQZT010000037.1:30454889-30465577 GCA_030068275.1 Clarias platycephalus | reverse complement strand
ACGAACTGCTGCACTCTGTATTGTTTGCTGGTGATATAAACCATTTTTGTTTGTACAAATCATTCTTTAAATAATAATAAATAAATAAAAACATATAGTGTTCTTGACGTTGCTCCTTGTTTCAGCATTGTAAAGTAAATTGTTAGTTTGTAGCGCGGCCACATAAAGGGGCATTTTAAAACACCAGGCCAAAGATTAGAGACGAGGGCTGGACGAGGAAGAGTGCCCTAGGCGGTTTTTATTGATCCCCATTGACAGTGTTGGTCACAGGGTTAAGCTCTCGCAAGCATGCGCGATCGCAACGCGCGGGAACCCGGAAGCTGAGTCAGGTCACGTGTACCGGCATAAAGCCGGAACCGGCAAAGGACTCGGCACAGAGAGATTTACCACAGCGCGCTGCTTTTTTTGAGAGAGAGTTTATTGGATGATTCAGAAGGATTACTTTTCCCTGGTTGGATTATTGCTCGTGGACACTCACAATTCACCTCTCGTTCCGTTACTCGAGCTCCCGGATCTGTCATCTAAACCGGTGAGGCCAAGCCAATCTTTCCCGTGTACCATTTCACACACTGCAATATCATTGACTCTGGACTACCATACACGCACTCACACACCCGCATACACCACACACATTGTTTATATTTGTATATATTTTGTATATATTGGTTTTGGTACACCTTGTTTGTTTATTTGTTGGTTTGATTTGTACAATACACTTCGGTTTAGTTTACTACAAGCTTTTGTGTCGCGTCTTATATTGTCCTGCCTCGGTTGCGCAATACCGGAAGTGTTGTTTACAAGCCCATATCCCCGTAGCAAAGTAACTAGTGGTTTAAGTAAATCCATTAAAATTCATAAAATTCATAAATTTTTTTATAATTAAATAAGCTCGTGGAAGGGGAAACTAGCCAGAATTTACGTACAAATAACATAATGAATTTTATGATGAAGGCCTAATATAAGCTTCCCCTGTTTCAAAAGCTAGCAGCCGCCACTGATATATACGTATATATGGTGTAGTGGTTAGCACTGTCACCTTGCACCTCCAGGGTCCGAGTTCGATTCCTGTCTCTGTGTGCATGGAGTTTGCATGTTCTCTCTGTGCTTGGTGGGTTTCCTCCGGGTACTCCGGTTAACTCTCATATGTCATCGAAAGACGTGCAGGTTAGGCTAATTGACATTCCCACATTGACCTATAGTACTTTATAGGTCCATAGTAGTATGTTAAAATTTATGTGAAATTTCACTGGGAGCCAGAACTGTGTGGAAAAGATAGGGATGATGTGCTCATATCCTCTAATTCTAGTAAGAACTCTGGATCTGTTTTGAAGAATTTATTCTGCATCATGTAGTAATGTATTTAAGGCTCTGGGTTACGTTAGGTCGAGGGTTCAAGCACCAGGACAGTCAAGCTGCAACTGTAGATCCCTTGAGCAAAGATTTGAGATTCAAATAGCACCTAGATGCTGTTTTTAAGCTCTTACATCAGTAGTACGATTTTCCCCCCCCAGTAATATAGAATTAATGGGATTTTCTAATCATTTAGAAAAAAAACTGCCTGCTTTAAAAAAAAAAAATGAATCACAAAAGAATTTCAATATGAAAAATATGAAAGTACAAGATCCAGGTATAAAAGATTGAATTATACAAATAATTATCCACAGTTAAATATAAGTTATACAATATAATCAAACTGAACTTAATAAAAATATACAAATAAGTAATAACAGTAGACAGAGTAAACAACAAATAAACAGACAAATAAATTAAAAGGGGGAAAATTAAATATATAAATATATTAATATATAAATAAACTAAGTATAAATAGCACAAAATACAAACAGACACACACACATATAGATATAGATATATATAGAAATAAAGTATATAAATTAATGTTCTATCGACTATATCAGAATGTCGAGACAATAGCAGAGCAGACTTATGGTTTTCTATTAGATTTAAAGATTTCAAAAGGTTTTGTATTTCACAGAGGAAAGATGATAGTTTAGGAGATGATTTAGTAAATATACATTTATGAATGTAGAAATTAGCCATTAAAATAGAAAAGCTGCCAATGTATTTATTCAAATTATTTATTATTGTGACGGAAAAAGATAATTATGTCCTTTAATGTCAAATTGTAAGATTCCTGAATCAAATTAAAAATGTAATTTCCAAGTTGGTGCCAAAATGCTTGTACCACTCCACAGATAAAAAAAAAATAAAAATAAAATGATGTGGAATATATTCTTTCTGATGGTTGCAGAAAGTACTCAGGTCCACAATGTCCTCATATTTTGCAATTATGGAATTAACAGGGTAAATGCAGTGTAATATTTTAAAGTTAACTTTATCAATTATTGAGCCCCAATAAAACTTTTGGAATAAACCTTTTGGAACATCTTGTTTAAATGATGAATGCGTTGACGTATATGTTTGTTAAATTTTCTATCAGTTATGAGAAAACCCTCAAATGATTGGATCATCATAAATAGTTACTATTTCACACGAACTAAGATGAGTTTTATAAAGTTGTAATAAGCCACTTGGAACAGCATGAGAGTAACTGCCTGCACGCGAGGCATTTTGCAGCGCGTGCACTGCACGCGACGTCACCGGGGAGGCGTGTGCACGTGGCAGAGCGCAACCCGACTCCGCGACGTCATGACGCAAAGAGCGCGCGCACGCCCCTGTGTTTATTTTTTAAGCCCTGGATAAGAAGCGTGCAATTAAAATCTGTCCCGTTCGGGTGTTAAGACGTCAGCTGGACGAGAGACAGAAGAGGAATTTATATTAAAAAAAAAAACAGGTCGGTTTAATGAAGCTACTGTATTCTTCGGTGCAGACGCAGCAGTTGTTGCTGTATTTGCTGTTTTTTTTTCTGTGTTGTGTCATAAAAATAACCGACGTGATTATTTAATCCTGGATCATGTAATGTAGCGGAATAGCAGGATAAAAGATATATATAAAAAGGTTGATTTGCTTTTTGCTGTGCATTGCCTCTAGATATTTACCACTATTAAGCAAGAACAATGATGCTCAAACAAACAGATGTGCATGGCTAATATGTGCATAGGGTATGGCTATTTATTAATTACATTTTTTTTTTGCATTATCATTGATTGTCTATTAAACATATGAAGTGATTGCTGCCTCTCCATACTCTAAAATGTACATCAAGTCAGCGTAACCATTTATTAAGTTTCCTGCATATTTATTGCATCACGCCATGTTAAACTTGTTCACTTAATCATTTAATCTGATTTTATTAACAACCAGATTGGGATTTCTTTGATTGCACAAGTGTCCTGGTTTCCTGGGTTTTGCATGTTCTCCATGTGGTTATGTAGGCTTTCTTCAGGTTCCCCCAGTTTCCCCTTCCACAGTTTAAAAACATGCAACATTGAGGACAATACTGTAAGTATAATTCAGAGAGAGAATGGGATGCGTTTGGTGACTGGGGACGGTTCCACTTTATCATGAAGACGGTCCTGGCCTTGGCTGATGCAGACAGCTGTTCTCTGAAGACTTGTGGCTGCAGTCGCTCAAAAGTTTTTCCCTTGTCACCGTTGCCCTCAGCTTGCTCATAATTTTTATTTATTTATTTTTCTCCCTAATTTAGTCGTGTCCAAATCCTCCCCGTCACTAGGGGGCTCCCACATTAAGGCTACTACTACCACTCAGACGGGAAGGCCAAAGACTATCAAGTGTTTTCTCCGAACCACGTGACGCCAGCCGACCGCATCTTGCTCACGCACCGTTGGGGGCGGAGTAACACACTCGGAGGACAGCGCTATCTGCTCCTTCCGCTTGCGCGATGCCCCTGATTGGCTGTAGAGCCATGATTAATGTAGGAGCACTAAGTACCTCTCATCCCTCCCCTCTGAGAGAGCTTGGCCAATCAGCTCTCTCTAGACCTCCGGCTGCGAGAGGTTACAGCATCAACCAGGAATCAAACTCGTGATGTCCGGATGATAGGGTGAGCACTGCGGCACAAGTAGTGATTTAACTATTATTTATCAGAAATAGTGATGTACCTTTTTTTGTGGTTTTTCATTTAAGGTTATTTGAGGTTTAAGGTTATTTAAGGTAATTTAATTTAAGGTTTCATTTAAGGTTATTTAAGGTTATTCAACCGCTTAGTTGAATCCACTTTGAACAATTGTTGTGTAACCTGCAAAGCTGCCAGACACATAAATTAAAAAGTGATTCCAGAGGTAATCGTCATGTCCCCTGTAGTGTCCAGGCCTCTGCCTTGTCAGTTCATTTATTTAATCAAATTTTTGTCCTTTCCACACAGTGCTCCTGTTCTTGATTCTGGATGCACAACAAGGATAAAGATATTGAAAGAGATTAAGAGAGTTTTTAATGAATAACCAGTCGAACTTCTAACCTGAGCATAAGCATTTACTCCTTTATTTTCTTTTCTGACTGTTTACATTAATATAGCAAGATTGGTTGGTGGTGTCGATCAAGTCAAACTCAAGTCAATCAAGCTTGTTTGCTAACTTGTGGAAGAGATGCATCTTTCTGTGGGAACTGAGGAACTCATTCCAGGAACTATACAGGAACTCAGCTGGGAACTTTAGATAGACAATTCTGAGTGATTATCATGGGGTGAGAGACACTTGTTGTTGGCTGAGACAGTCACTGTTGAGGAGCACATTACAGCACACTCAGTAAAACCTAACAGCTGTTTAATTTACAGTACTCTGCAGAAGTCTTGGGCACTTACAAAAAAAAAAGCAAAGATGTCTTTGAAACGATATCTACATAAAAGAAATGTCTATAAAGAGCTCTAAAGAGTAATAAAATGAACACAGTTAATATTTTATGTGAAAATCCTTTGCTTGAAAATGTTCAGTAATGTTAGATATAGATTTGTGCTGTTTTATAAGTAAAACAGCCGTTAGGTTTTGCTGAGTGTGCTGGAGAATATCAGTTCGTCTGTTAACTTTGTGAAATTGCTCCTTTTTTTTAAAATTCTAAACCTAGAAGCCTAAATTAGTTTTTTCCCCCTCCATCTGAAAACTAGTCTGTTATGTAATGTTATGTTGTGTTCCTTTTTTTTTTTTTTTTTTTACAGGCATGCAAATTTGCTTCTGTAATGTTATTGTTTATTAACCTTTAAGTTGTATATTATATTAAATGGATTAGTACAATATAATGCAGCACGATAAATGTATATAACACAATTTGTACCAAAGATAATATTGGGCATAAGACTTTGACACAGTACTGGATGGAATTCGTTTCCTCATTTAAAGGTACAATAGTGAATATTTTGCATTTCTTACTAGTGTGGGAAAATATGCACAAAACCAAGGTTAAACCATTGTCCCAGAACCAGTGTATCACGTTTAATATTTGTCTATTTTTGGATAAGTTGTACATTTATAGAGTTTTAACTTGGCTTGCAAAAAGTAGAATGTCCAAGTGACATTATGACAGCCTTTGCTAATGGTATTTATTTATTGTCAAATTGCTATACATTTTGGGGACAGAGCTTTGTGTGCATGGGTAAATATGGGGCAGACTCAATCAGTAAAATAATATCATTCAAATTTTATTCAGTTTCACCAATTTATTTTGTCAGAGACCATATATTTTCCACAAATCCTACCTCAATTATTAAGGCTTCTGTGTTGTTTAGTTTGGTAATGGACTTCACCCCATCTGAAGGCAAGCTGCTAAACCTTGCACCTTTTCGTTAAGAGCACATTTGCACATATGCATTGCAGTTGTGAATTCCCTTACACGGAAACATTTTTAACTTTTTAAACATTGTTTGAAACTTGTTAAAGTGCTTTTTTGTGTGTCTTTAATAAGAAACCCCGTCTTCCACCAAGAGATTAATCCCACGAAAATCACCCGACATGGAGGACTTGCTCAGTCTTAACAAGAATCCTGATGCAGATCTCACGAAGAGTTTGTGCTGTAATGGTGAAGATCAGCACACCGAGCGGACCCTGTTAAAGACGTGTACAGTGAGAATGGTGGACTTCAGGAAAATCCAGAAAATATCAGAAAGAAACCGTTATACTGGAGGTAATTTAGATAAGAACCGTGATCGCAATAATCTAGTGTGACTAATCTAACAATTTGCTTTTACCGCCATTTTCTGCTTTTGAAGATGCTTTCTTTGGTATTTCTACGTTTCAGGTGAATGCAGCATGTTTGACGGAGACCAGAAACCACTGCAGGCTCAATTAAAAATGCAACAAAGAAAAGCAACCGCTGAGAGTCAAACAGAGGAAGGGTCTTATTATCATAAATACAAGCCCAGCAGTTTCAGTTGTTCCAGTGAGTATATGTATAGTGACTGTATTGTGGATTAATACAAATTGTCTAATGTGTGTAGGACACTTTTTTTTTGTGAATGGATCGAATTGAAGTATAAGCATGAAAAGATTTTTCCCCCTCTGATTATCATAGCCCTCGTATTTTCAGTATATAAAGAGCTTTGATTAGGTTAGGATACTGAAAACTCTACCTAAAGCAGGGAGAAGTATAAGAAGAGTAAACAAACCACCGCATAGTCACTGAGTTCGCGTATGTTGGTTCAGATTGTTTACTTTCTGATTCGAGTGTGTGTTTATAGGACTCGGGTTAAATTTATGTTTTTCCCTTGCTCCCCTTCTGAGAGTCCTTAGACTAATTTGCGTGGTTATCCTGCCTACTCGCTTGCTTCCGCGTTTGGGTTTACCGTCCACACTACAAAGGGCTAACGACTAATCGCTAAGGCTTCTGATCATCCTGGGTTAGTTCGCGACAGAATTAAGTATAAAGATATAAATAAATAAATATATATATATTATTTATCGCAACTCTTTGCGATACAGATATCGCGTATACCATTATCGCGATAACGATAATTTTTCGATATATCGTGCAGCCCTAGTTGGCAATGTGTGGGGAAAATGACAGTTGATTTGTCCAGAGTTACCCCAAGGTTGTGGGCAGCGATTGAAGGGTGAACTGATTGTTGTCCAGGGAGATCATAAGATCCTGATGCCGGGAAGAATCACCTGAGATGAAAAGCAGTTAGTTTTTTACTGAGATTAAGTTTTAGCTAATGAGCTGAAATCCATGATATGTCTGCCAGACATGCTGAGATCCAGGTGGAAACTTGAGTGTCTGTGGGAGGAAAGGAGAGAATGAGTTGCATAACAATGGTATGAAAAGCTGGTGAAATTACCTCACCAAGAGACCGGGGATAGAGAGACCAGAAGTGGACCAAGTACTTAGCCTTGTAGGACACCAGTGGCCATTAAAATTAATCAGTGTCTAATATTCAGTGGGTCACTCGTTGAGGGAGGCAGTAAGGTATGCCTGATTTTATGTCAAAATCTAGGGGATTACTTTCTTAATTGTGCCTGATAACTACTAGAGAAAGTTATTCAAGTTCATAAGTAGTGGTGTGGAAATACGCTCATCAACTGCACCTGTGCTGTGCTTGTTCAAGTTATCAGGATTTTAAAGAGATTTAATATAATCTATGCATTGCTGCAAAACATTTGAAAGGCAAATGATGACCAGGCTAGCAATAATTTCAAATACGGTTCGTTTGCTAGTTTGACCTTGGGTCCTCATGGTGTTTACAAGTTTAAATGCTTTTTTTTCTCTTTCATCAAATTTCAGGTATGTCCAACAAGTCATCTTGCGATCAGGGGGATGAACCTAATCATCAAGAAAAGCCTATCAAAGCAGAGAGCTTTGGAGTGATTAAAGTTGAAAGGCATTCCCTCAAATTACATTGTACAGGCAAACATTTTGCACTTCACTTGGGCCAAAAGGCGCATCAGTGCAGCCAGTGCAATAAGAGTTTCAGCTGTTCATCAGACTTGGCAATACATCGCTATGATTGCAAAAATCTGCAGCGGCACCAGAGAGAGCACACTAGATTTAAACCTTATAGCCACTCGGAGTCCAGCAAGACTTCCAGCGAGGCATTAAGCCTTAAAGCCGAGAGAGTGCATACTGAAGAAAAGCATTATGTCTGCACACACTGTGGAAAACAATTCTCGAGCTCATTGGGTGTTCGTAATCACAAGAAAGTACACAGTCAAGAGCCTTATCGATGCTCGGAGTGCGGTAAACATTTTCTATGTTCCAATACATTAAGGATTCACAAGAGATCACACACACGAAAGAAGCGCTATCAGTGTTTCGAGTGCGGTAAACAGTTTTTACATTTGTCAACCTTAAACCATCACAAGAGAATCCATACACAAGAGAAGCCTTTTCATTGCTCAGAATGTGGGAAACAGTTCATACAGTCTTCGTCTCTTAAACATCATATGAGAATACATACGGGGGAAAAACCGTACAAGTGCTCTCGGTGTGATAAGGCGTTTCCTCATTCTTCAGCTCTTATAGTGCACCAAAGGCTACACACTGGACAGAAGCCTTACCACTGTGACCTGTGTGGAAAACATTTTTCTCAATCAACACACCTGCGTACCCACCAGAGAGTGCACACCGGAATAAGACCCTATGTTTGCTCTCATTGCGGCAAGTCTTTCACTCAGTCTTCACATCTCGGAGTGCACAAGATGTTGCACACTGGACAGAAGCCTTACTGCTGCTCAACATGTGGCAAAGGATTTGCAACTCCGGGCTACCTTAAGCTGCACCAGAGAATTCATACTGGCGAAAAGCCATACCAGTGTAACGTTTGTGGATGGTCTTTCACTCAGTCCCACAGTCTCAAAGAGCATCTGGGAAAACACTGGAGAGAAGCTTTACCAGTGTTTAAAGTTCAGTAGAGTATTCAGGGAGTCTGGCAATTTAAAATACAGAGGTGAACATTTACTTCATTTTTCCCATTAAGTTTTAACTCGACTGTGCTAGGAATTAAGGTCTCCCTAGTTACATACTTTGTGTTTACTTCTGGCATAATAAGCTAAGGATGCCAAGAGATTGGGGAAAAGTGAGTGTATGATCAGTGATAGAAGAAACTGTTATATCGTGACACAAATATCAGGGGACCAAAGATCAAAACGTCCTTGTATAGCAGTCCTCTGCGTTTAGTCTGAAGTTTAGGCTTCAGCTCTTCAATAAGCATCTCACTGTAACAAGCACTGTTGACCTTTTTCCTGATAATGTTCCAATACTGGCCCTTTTCGTATCCCAGAAAGCATAAATTTTCCAGCTCTTCGTTGACTTAATTCCCCACCCCCCATACCGCAGTTACAAATGAACAGATGTAACGCGTTCACCTTGTATTTCTTTTAGAACTTCACTATTTGTATTTAAATAAGCCAATACGTAAGAGCCTTTAAATGGATAATCATTAATGCGAGTGAGAACTTGTAATTTCTTAAGCAATTATATTTGAAGAAGTATGTCTTCAGAATGTTATTTCTATGTTTCAGAAGCATCAAACAAAGAAAACAACTGAGGAGATTTCTGAAATGACTGGAATCGGATCAAGAACTGTTATAGTTACATGGCAAAGTTATGTTTTATAGTTAAAGAAAGAGTATTTCTACGCACAGTGTGATGAGAACTTACAGGATCAGGAATAAACAGCTGCATGGTCATAAGGATACCACTGTTTATTACAGAGACCTGTCAGAAAAAAAGGGGTCAATTTGGAGCATTAAAACTGGATCAATGGAGAAAGACTATTTGATCTAATGAGATGGCCTGATTATGTTCCAGGAAAACAATACCAAGTTTAATTGGGCGCAAATTATAAAAGTGCGGTTCTGGGAGCATGAGGAATCATTTTCACACAAATTGGCCAGCACAGAGTCCTGAAGTGAAAGTAAATGAGATGTGCTGGAAAACACTTTTCATATATGTCTGACTCTGCTGAAATGAACAAGATCTTCTCCAAAAATCAACGCAACCCTGGATGGAAATAAACATGACAAAATGACATTTGTGACATTGCATAAATTGTTTCTAAATAATACCATGAGCTTAAACAAAGCTAAAGGTGATCTGTTTAAATATTAGGTGCGCAGTTTCCCCCCCCAGGCAGTGTATGTCCTGTATTTGAAATACAGTGGAACCTTGGATTACGAGCATAATTTGTTCCAGAGATGGGCTCATATTCCAAAACACTCGTAAACCAAATCGAATATTTCCATAAGAAATAATAGAAACCCAAATTATTCGTTCCACAGCCCAAAAGAATAAATGCATAAAAATAATTAACACAAAATATAAAGTAAAAATAAAACAAATTAACCTGCACTTTACATTTAAAAATAACATTTTCCGTTTGTGCACGAAGGCGCTGTGTGTGTGTGTGTGTGTCTAAAGTAAGCTCCCCTCTCCCCCTTCTCATCTTACACAGTTACCCTTCCTCCACTCTTTTCACACACGCGCACACAATGGAAATACTGTTTTATCGGAAAATAAACAAGAAATCTTTCTAATGACACTTGATTGAGCGACACACCAATGGAATCACTGCTGTAAAGTTAAAATAAAACAAATTAACCTGCACTTTACGTTTGAAAAGAATCACGACAGAGCAGTGTTTTTGTGTAGAGCAGAGAGAAAGAGTGTGTGTGTCTATGTTGGCGAAAGTAGGAGGGGTCTGTGTGTGTGGGGGGCGGCACGTTGTCCAATGACACGCGCGCGCACACAGACACAAAGAGCAGGCTGAACCTTGAGCAGAGAGAGAAAATGGATCTTTAACCTCTCTAATGAGACTTGCTTTTGCTTTA
>JAQQZT010000037.1:30405524-30417614 GCA_030068275.1 Clarias platycephalus | reverse complement strand
CTGTTCCACTATAATCCTGCATGGTGTATTCACAGATTTTCAGGCAGCACAGCATCCAGTGCATTAGGAGCAATTGTATTTTTTTAAATAATTTGTTCAAAACAAAACTTTTTAAAATCGTGACATTTACAGAATCACTATACACCTGGGTATTGTGATAATATTGTACCAGCTGGTCCCTGGTGATTCCCATCCCTGATATATAAAGTACATACTCAGCGATTTCCATGTTCCCACAGGAAGCTGCTACGTGAAGCGGGGTCCAGCCCTCGTTGTCCACCTGGTTTACTTTAGCCCCCTGAGACAGGAGGAAGGACACTACCTCCATACTCCCATCAATACAGGCCTGAGGAACATCACACAAATTCTGCATAAGAAGCTATGTTAAAATGTACAGGTCTTTTTTTGAAAAAAAAAATAATAATAAAAATTAAGAAAAAAACTCTCTCTCAAATTTGCTCAAACCACAAATGTGGTCATTTTAATCAACACATAAAGTGATCATGGCTAAAAACATTTTGGTAGCTACTCACCTGAAACCACTTCAGTAATGTCACACAGACTAACTAGACAAAACACTACAGTGTAGCTCAACACTATGTGTAACATGACATGCGCAGCCATCTTCGACAACAGAAATGACTTGGATTTGGTGATTAATTGTCAAGTTGAGTTTTGAGATGGGAAAACGCCACTTTTTTTTTATAACCCTACAGGTGGTTCACTCTGTACTATTCACACACTGGCACCCTGTGTGGTAGGAGTGAATTATTTGCCAAGTTTGTTTAGAAATAACAATTATGGTGGATGACATAACAGAAACGCTCAGTATTTACATTTATTTTTTTTGTTTAATTTAATTAAAAGTTAAATATTAAACTCTTATATTTTAAAGTAATTTTGTATCGTTTAAATGCTAAGCTTGGTTTTTAAAAGTTACCAGTGGTAATTGTGAAACGAAGCATTAGTGTTCACTGGTTGTCACGTACACGTCTGCAATCACAATCATTTCTGCCTTCAGAAAACTTCTAGGTTTTTAGGATTGATGACCAAAAAAAAAAAAAAAAAAAAAACGCTCATGAAATCAGAAACAGATGTAAAGCTATTCACTGACATGTAGTGCTTAAGTGCTTGAACCACAGAAAACAAAACGTCAAACTGATGATTGTCGCACCTGGTGCAGTGCTGTGATTCCGTCAGCGTTGGAAGAGTTGACCATGTTTTCTCTGGAAATCTTGTCCCCACTGCTTATAACCTGCACCTCCTTGATCATCTCATTTGCCTCTTCGGTGTCGCCGCTGGCACAGACGGCCAGGAACTCCGCGGTCCTCTCAAACCGAACACGCCTCCTGATACACACACAACGACGGCTCTGTTAGTCTCTCAAGAACCTTTTTAATTGTGCTGAATTACAGCACAGTGACGAACTACAATCAGTCTTCAATTGTTTTTAGTTCAAATCAGCCAGAACATTATGAGTGAGCAATATCATATTGTGTTCTTTAAAGACATTTCTAAGATAAAAAAATATTTGGCATGACTTTTGAGTTTGCTCAAAAACGGCAAACTGCAAATATCTTAATAACCTTATTTACTGCCTAAAAATAAATTATTTAACACTGAATAAAGAACAAACTACTCAGTTACTTTTTGTTTCATGACAAACAAGAGGGCTTCATGAGATTTATTAGTTTCATCAAACCCCCAAAACAACCACAGAAACGATTAATTTCATAGAAAACAGAACACTTTAACATAACTTTTTTAATCAGCATTCATAATTGTTATTAAAAAAGCTGTTAAAAAAAAAAAACATAACAGAAAAGAACTGCTTTACATCATTTACATAATTACAATGCTACGATATATTAGGCGTGTGCTATATGGTAGTATTATCATTCATATGCTATATTATATTGCCACACTATCCAGAGATGTTTATATTATATGATCAAACCTGCAAACTATTTTGTTTTGCAAACTACACAAGTACTGTACATCTTTCTGGGGTATCATTTAAAAATACACACACACAAAAATTTTCCCCCTTATATAAAACAGAGATTTGCATAAGTGTTTTATGAGAGGCACTCAAGGCAAACCTTGACTTGTGATGAATTTTCTCGTAAATGAAGGCATAAAACTGATTGACATTTACAGAAGACTTCAAGCACAGTATGGCGAGTCTCTTAGCAGCGGTAAAACATTCAAATGCTTCGATCCATAGGAACTGTACACAATATAATTTCACCAACACCACTTGCACATTACAGGAACTCGTCTGGGAGTTATCACCACATCCCATGTACAGCCCTGACCTAACCGAGCCGTTTCTGTATGACTGGAAATGCCATTAAAGGAGTTCCTGGAAGGCCAGCGTTTCAGACGTGAAGTGGGCGGTCCGATCATGGCTCTACCTTGATGGTATCCAAACAATAGTGAAATATCCCAACAATAGCTGGGATAAGTGCATTAGTGTAGCAGGGGATTATATAGAGAAATAAAGTTAGTTTTTCATCTTATAACCATGTTCTGTTATTCAACACAATTTAAAGAAGATAAATTTTACCTCCATTGCAAAATTAAACATGACCTGGAAAACTATGTACATTCCACTGAACTGATTGAGTGACAAAGGTAACAGAAAGAGCGAGGGAGACAAACACACACAGTGCCAAAGGAATGTTCATTTGATAAAGTTTAAGAAAACTAAAATAAATAAGCGATAAGCATCGGATTCGATCAAGACAGCGATATATATACAAATCGATTAAATCGTGAGAAAAAAAGGGCTGTACACACATTTCGACCGATTTCTATCCGAATATTTTTTTTTTACTCAGACAGAAGAGAAAAACTCTGGCTTACTGTGCAATAAAAATTTAATTAACCAGGTGGTAAGTTATCTTTAAAGCCATAATCGGGAGAGTGCAAAGCAAATGAATTGCATAACCTGAGCAGCACATGTCCTATATAACAATCCATATACTGACTCAGGACTAATACATGATTTTTTTTTTTTTTCCCCTTTACCATCCCTAAAACACTGAAACCTTATCAGTTTCTTTCTGTTCTTCTTTGGGTTGTTCTTTATCTTTTCCGCTGCCTAATCTCGCAATAAGAGCTTGTTACGGCTTGCGCTGTACATTTCTGAGTAGCAGGCACCTACCCCCTAATCACCCCTCATCACACCCCAGTCCCTTCCTTCAGCATTTCAGCTTGTCATGGTAGCAATTCTAAGTGAAAATCCAGATTAGATGCCATGGACAATCGAAATGACACCAAAACTACCCCCAATGTCTTGATCAACCAAAACACTGGCTCACAAATTTGTGTCTACATTTATCTATATGCTATACAGTCCGAAGCTCGATGGACACCTTGCGATCATATCCATGTTTATCTTCTTCAAACTGTTGCCACAAAGATGGAAACACAGAATTATCTGGAATGCCTTTGTATTTTGAGCATTACAATTTCTCAAACATGTTCCAGCATGGCAATGCGCCTGTACACAAATTCCTTGAAGAGGTCCAAATGAAGACTGGTGTGTTAAAGAGTGAAAATGGAAGAGCTTGAGAGGTCAGAACATAACCCTGACCACAAATCCACTCAACTATATTTGGCATGAACTAGACTGGCTGTCTGTACATCAAGCCTCCTAGCCAACATCAGTGCCTGATCTCACTACTGCTCTTGATCATGAATGGGCAAAAAGTCTCACGGTGACGCTCCAAAAACGTAAACCCTTCCCAGAAATGTGAAGATTGTTAGCAATAGGAAATTATATAAAAAGAGAAGCGAATGGTCAAATGGTACCATCCATCCATCCATGCTTTCCTGCTTCACTTGAACTGACACGCACAACCTAAATTTCCTTAGTCATTCACCAATTAGTTGATATTCACACATTATATACACATACATTATATATACACACGGTGTATATACTGTATAGAAAAATTTACAATTATAAATATATATAAATATAATATATATAATTGCGAATCTTGAACCAACCTGAGGTATAAATAAACCTGCCTGGAAAATTACACAAGCACATTCTGCCCCCATGTGCAGTAGAGAAGAGGAAACAGTGTCTCCAAGCATGACAGTTGGTGAGAGATTTTGGCGGAGTCGGAGTCTCTGAATATACAAATTAGTCGCCTAGGAATTATTTGGAAAACATTCCAGGACAAAAACTTTGCTTTTATTTAACCGCAAAAGTAAGTTTAAGTGTGAAATGTGGCACTCAGATCAGCTGAGATGGTATTCTGTGGGTATTTTCCACCTGATGCATTTTCTAGATGTTTGGACTCCATGAAGTAACAAAAGTATAATAACTCGTTATTATAGTGGTCATGATCTCTGCCTGGCACAAGGGTTTGCTTCATTCATGGGGAGACTCAACTTTGCGGGGAGACAGAGGTGGCTTAGGGCATTTTCACACTTGACCCCAAAACCTGGTTCATTTCGATTAGTGAGAACACAAGTGTTCCCGGGCTTGGGGAAAAGGTTGCCTCAAGCACAGATCAAATCAGATACGAAAGCCAATCGTACCTGAACCCAGAAGTGAATCCATGTACAATCAAGCTGCTGTTGTTGAGCCAGTTTAAAGCAGTACATCATGCACTCACACATTCATAACAAAGGGAAAACAATAGCAAAGGCAATAAAACTAATAAATACTGGCAATTTTGAGGGAAGTGTAAGGAAACCAGAGAACAAGATATGGACACAAGGGGAACAGGAGAAAAGCCAGAACAACAGTATTTCAAGCTCAGAATTGAACCAGTGACCCTGGAGATGTGATGCTTCAGCACTACATGCTACACTGATTTTTATCCCTCAAAGCTGTTGAATTCTTGATTCTGATTAGTCAAAAGCTCTTGCTTGACTTTCTGTAACAGTAGCTCTGCCAATCGCATATAAATCTTATTTCTATAGTAACATACACTTGCACAGGAACTTGCATGGCGAACACATGACAGCTATTTTGTGAATTTTGTTCTTTTATGATATTCTGTTCTTTGTAATGTTTTCACAATATTCAACAATCAGAGTTTTAAAATCTTTGCATGTCACGATTCAACCTGGCGATGGGTCTTCCCCTGAAACCGAACACCTTCAAACACGTTTTGTGGTGGACATAAATGATTGACATCTGCCCACGTTTTGTCCCCAGACAGGAGGACATGTTGAAGTGTTGACAGATTTACAGTATAGCAAGTCGCTGTCAAGATATGCTTGATTGGAGTGACTTGACTGAAGCTTAGCAACTATGAAAAACTGTTAAGAGTTTAGTGAGAAGTTTTACAACTTTATACCTGACAGTGTGAACGAGGGCAATACAGAAGGAGTCCGTACACATCTTTAGGTGAAGGAGTGCGACAGTCATCTGACATAATCAAGTGATGAGGTTCCAGTTAAAGGGTTAGTGTTAGTTAAATATTATGATGCTCTTACTTAATCTTAATGATAAAGAGTGAATCACGTTCTCAATCAGATCACCCTGAGGAAGCGACACTTCAAAACAATCCTCTAAAACATGTTACATAACCAACACATATTGCACAAATTTGTCCCTTTTTCAAAATGAATGAGACTCAACTTTTTTTTTTTTTTTTTCACTCAAACCTTTTCTTGGGTTGGGGAAAAACAGTATAGTGTTTTTGTTTGTACAGGAGATATCTCCATCACTGATTTTTGCATTGTTTTCTAGGGACAAAAGGTTTGAAGTGCAAATGTTAAAACAGATACTGCCTGGATCAGGGTTCTCCAGGACCAGGATTTGGGAACCTAACACCTTCTAACGCCTTCTATGGTGGACATAAATGATTGACATCTGTCCACTGTTTGTTTTAAAAACATGCCAAATAAATAAAGAGTAATTGGAGAGGTCTGAACAGAACATTTGGTACAAAACCCAAACTAAAGGAGCGAATGAACCTTGTTTCTGATCTCTGGACGCTTGATGAATTCCGACTGTGATGAGAAAGAGTGTTTTACAGCTTTTCTAACTGACAGCCTTAACAAGGATGTTACAGAAGATGAGGAGATGATGCGTGTTTTTAGAGTGACCCTTAGTGGGGTCGATGGTGAGCAAGTGTTGCAGTGTCACTTTTGGGTGACATGTGACATAACCAAGTGATGGGATTATAGCAAAAGCCGTAGTGTTAGTTAACCATCATGCGGCTCTTACTTAATCTTCATGATGAAGTGTGAATCACAATCTCGATCAGATCAGCCTGAGGAGGCGACGCTCCATGAGCTAGTAAAACAATCCTCACAAACATGTCTGTTACATAACCAATACATCCTGCAGAAAACCGTCCCCCTTTTCAAAATAAACGAGATTTTAACTCTATAGTATAGTGTGTGTTTGTATGGGAGATATCTCCATCACTTAATTTTCTACCATTTTCTACAGTAGATACTGTAAGTGATAAGATTAATGTGTATAATGTGATAAGTGAGTCAGAACAGAGACTAAAATGGTGCAGGATAGGATCAGGGTTCTCCAGGACCATAGTTTGGTTTTAAAATCTTTTTAAAATATGTTTGTCACGATTCAACCTGGCGATGGGTCTTCCCCTGAAACCTAACACCTTCAAACACCTTTTGTGGTGGACATAAATGATTGACATCTGCCCACGTTTTGTCCCCAATGAATAAGGAGTAGTTTATTATAGGTCTGAACAAAATGTTTGGTATAAAACCCAAACTAAAGGAGCGAATGAACCCTGTTCCTGATCTACCTGAAGCATTGCACAGGCACTGCCTGGCGACTTCCGACTGTGCTGAGGAAGAAATCGAGCTAATTGAGCAACACTGGGGGGGAAAGGCGTGGTTGGTCTTAATACAAAAGTGAAGGAACTCCTTACTTTAAGGATTTTTTTTGTTAATTAAGTCACCTTCGTTTGACGTTTTGCCGGGGAACTCGGAGTCCGTCGGCGTCCTGTGCTTTCTCTCCATCCTCCGGTTCATCCCGCCAGCGTCTACGCGGCGCGGCCGGCTCTCTGTCCGTGGACGAGCCGCTCCAGCGTTTTAACTGCTCCCGACGCTGAACCTTCGCCGCGTCGCCCATTCTCTCCCGGTGAAAAAAAAAAAAAAAAACACTTAAAAAAATAGAAAAAATTAAAAATTATTCACTCGGACACACCCTCCATTTGGGCTGTTTACATGTCGCGAGCTAAGCTAGCTTGGCTAACCGAGCCACTTCCTGATTCTCGGAGGAAGTCAACGTCAAGCGCGCGAGCTCTTTTAAACAAGAAACCGTTTAACGAATTCTTAACGCCAAATGAAAAAAAACGTCGAATGTATTATTAATATAGACTGAATACGAAGTCGGATATGAAAAAAAAGAAAAGTAAAAAAAGAATAAAACAGTTTATAGACAACGAGTTGACATCGCTCCTGTCAAACACTGTCAAAAAAATATCTGAAAATATGGCGTTGTCTTCCGCGCTGGTAGACGGCGCTCGAGCTCGGCACTTCCGGTGAATCACTTCCGGTAGCTCTGACAACAGAAATTGAGCGGCGGAAGCTAAAGGAGGCTTGAAGTGGAAACGAGTTTCTGGGTTTTTGTCAGTTCGTTGTCATTGAAAAGGAAACGGTAAAAATGTCGGACGACAGGGCTGAGAGATCAGACGGCAAGATAGTGAAGATGGAGATCGACTACAGTGCTACTGTAGACCAGAGACTGCCCGAGTGTGAGAAAATGGCTAAAGTGAGTTGCGGCTGAGTCATGATGCAGCAACACTGCTGATTAGCTCACATACATACATCGGTTTTATTCACGTTAAACTTATTCGTATTAATATAAATAATATCACAAATACTTTCTACACTAAAATAATTCTGTATAATCATAGGTTTTTGGTTGTACTGTAGTTTAAACTAGCGTCAATGCGCTCGAGCTAGCTAAGACTGTTTGCTTGTTAGCAAGCCGAATTGACTCTGTAGTGTTAGGAGTGTATTAAAGGGGGAAATGACCTGATCATTGCAATTATAAAAAGTTATTGGTATCTTCCATTCAAAGTGTTCAACTTATTGTGTATACTTATTTACTATATAACAGTAAAAGAAAAACTATTCTACACTGCAGTGCACAAACATAATTAAGATCTGAGAAAGTATCATAAAGTTGAAACTTTTCTTTATCAGAAGCCAACATATGTTGATGGCAAAATATTTAGATGTAGATTATAAAGAAACTGAAAGCCATAGAATAGCCTATGCTTGACTAAAGAGCAAAACACGATTTCCATTCCTTAACTAGCATCAAATAGCTTTCACACAAGCTGAAGTACTTATCTAGCGATCTGTAAAAATCAAGCGATTATCATCCGATTTTGATTGGCAGCTGATCAATCAGAGCACCCTTAATAATCTCCATCACAAGTGATGTATTAGCGCCATCACTGAACCCGACTCTCGAATCCTCTGTGAAAAACCCCCTTAGTGGATGGTCTCCCACTGTGCTACAAAATGTTTAAGGAGAGGACACCACTGACCGAAACAATGTGCACAGATGGACGAAGAGTTCACAGACAGGGGAAACGAGTATCGAAGACAAACCACGCAGTGGGGGACCATCAACAGCAACAATGGGGATTTCACAAAGGATTCTATAGTTGGGTTCAGTGATCGTTTGTGTTGGAGACTATGTTGAGTAGTACCTTCGTATGAAGGAAGAGTCCCCCTACCAACCTGTGCAATCTGAATGACCTACAGTATTGTGCAAAAGTCTTGAGCCACCTTTTATTTCCAAAGACACAGGCATTCTTGTATTTTTTTTTTATTTTTTTCTCTTGAGGAATAGTTCTCCAGTGTTCCTTTTTTTTTTTTTTTTTTTTTTTTGCCTCTCGTTTTTGGAAAGTTTCAGGCTCTAATTTTAAGTCCAGTCCCTGCAACTGAGCAGTTTCACAGTGACCTTTCAAGCATCTAACTTGAGGCAAAAACATCTAACTTAAGGCATGGTCCAGTGAGAAACAGATGCGGATGATGACGGGAGATTAGGCTGGTGATATATAGTATACTGGTGATGCTGAGTGGTTGAAACAGACAAGAGGGGAAATGAGGTTGCTGCTGATGTTGTTACAATTAAGAAGATTTTGTTTATGTATCTTCAGGCACTTTGCAGCCTGTTCCAGTAAAACATTTGTTTTTCATATCTTTTAATCTGTCATTTAATTTAATGTGAAGCAAAATTACAGCTCTGTCTCCACTTTAATCCTATGTTTGAATTGTTTCTGTGTGTAGGAAGGACGGCTTCAGGAAGCTGTTGAGAGCCTTCTGTCTCTGGAGAAGCAGACCAGGACGGTCAGTCTACTTGAATGCAACAGCTCAAATCAGATTGAGAAAATAATGAAAATTCACACAGAATAAAATTTCATTTTTAATTGTATTTTTGTTCTAATTTTTTTAGGCTTCTGACATGGTGTCCACATCCAGGATCCTTGTAGCCATTGTGCAAATGTGCTACGAGGCAAAAGACTGGGACGCACTCAACGAGAACATCATGCTGCTCTCAAAGAGGAGGAGCCAGTTGAAGCAGGTGTGGTTTTTTATTTTATTTTATTTTTTTATAATACTCACAACTGCACTCAAGATTAGTTAGCCTCGCCCAAGCAGAATAAGTATTATAAATGAATGATTTGTTTTAGTTAATCACTTTACGCACAAAAAAAAACGGTTGAGGAAGTCATTGAGTGATCGGTCTTCTTTTTACAGGCTGTGGCCAAAATGGTGCAGGAGTGCTATAAATACGTTGATGCTGTTACTGACCTGACTGTCAAACTGAGGCTCATCGACACTCTCAGAACCGTGACTGCAGGAAAGGTCAGTTCCACACTTTTCAAAATCTTCTCCATCTGTAATCCTGTAACTCCGTGGTTGTAACCGCTGTCAATCTGATTGACACACTTGTAAACGACTCTTCTGTGTGTTTGTCCCATGAAGATTTATGTTGAGATCGAACGTGCAAGACTCACTAAGACGCTGGCCAACATTAAAGAGCAGAGTGGTGAGATTAAAGAGGCTGCGGCCATTCTGCAGGAATTACAGGTAATCTTTCATTCTTTCTTTTATGGTGTTCATTATTCTTCTAATCAAGCTTTATTAGTCAACAGTTAACCTCAGCCCCTGAGCCTACAATCTCCCCCGCCTGGTCAAAATAACAAATCACACACTTGATCATCTTTGATTGTCAGTTCATGTCTGAGAATGATTCGTCATGCTCTCAAAACTACCCTTTCACAATTTTTAGTCCTGGAATATGGCTGTGCCACCAGGGAAGAAAAACTCCATAGATGGGATAATGTGGTTATCCAGTACATTCACGTCATCAGCTGACTTCATTTTATTGCCACATAACGTTGCTAAGGCCAGACCCCAGATCATAACACTGCCTCCAGAGGCTTGTACAGTGGACATGATGCATGAAGGGTGTATAGCTTCATGCATTTCCATTTGTCACCCTGATACACATATCGCTCTAGAATAGGGTCAGTCTGAACTCATCAGACCACATGGCCTTTTTCCATTGCTCCAAAGTCTAATCTTTATTCTCCCTAGCAGATTAATGCTTTTTCTGATTAGTCTCACTAACAATTTTTCTTATGGCCACACAGCGGTTTAGTTCCAATCCTGTGAGTTCTCATCACATTGTGTGTGTGTGTATCGAAATTCTCTTACTTTCACTATTGAACATAGCTATGGATTTTAGTGTTGATTTATTGATTTTTTTTTTTTTTTACCATGCAACTTTACCAAATGTTTAAGTGATCTCCATTCATGATTCCTTCCACAAAGTTGACAGTTTAGCACTTTCCTTCCAGGTTTTGATAATGTATTGAAGGGTTCTTAACCCAGTTCCAGTAATTTTAAATTTTTTTTTCTTTGCTTGATGCAGCTCAATAATTTGACCTTTCTGAAAAGGCGACATTTTTTCACCCAGGCAGTATATCTCATTCATAGGAAAATGTAGTCATGTCAGCTGTCTGTTATTCACTTCAGTTTCAAACGTACGGTTAGACTAGCTTCTATATAATTATTATTGTGCATGCTTTTAATTATTGCCACTACTAAATCTGAGATTTAATCAGCCTGATATAGAAACCTTTTGTGGAGTGTTTGTACTAACAAGAAAAGGTCCCTGGTGTAGATTTATATCCCTAATGAGCAGACTAGGGAGAAAATTCCTTGAGCCAACAAGAGGAAGCTGTTTGAGAAAACCATCACTAAGTGAACGTTAGTAAGGTAGTGAGGCCAAGTGAGGACTTTCATGATTATCACGATCCCTACAGTAGGTGAAGATTTGATTTATATAGTGATTCTGTAGTTATCATGATTTCATAAATCACAATTTGATATAGTTGCAATTCTAAATAATATTATAAACTAATTTTCTCCTACCACACAGGTGACTATGCTCCTTGCAAGGGGGTGGAATAATTTGGATTATAGTGGTACTGCAACATTTCACCACCTCAAATGCAAACATACATAAATGAAGAAAAAATAATCTTTTTGTTAGTGGTGATACACGAATTACTATATGAAAGTATCATGATGCATTAAAATGATTCTTTCCCACATCACTTACATTTACACTACATACTGCAATTATTGATCAGTAAGCCATTAACATTCCCAATTTAGACATAACATTACTTCAGGTTTAAAAGTATTGCTTTTAGACACAGCAGCTTAACATGAGTTAAACATCAAATGAGGTACCGGACAATGAGTGGACTTTCTTTTCAAGGCGGCCTCAACATAAACGCCTTCTCTCACCCTGCAGGTGGAAACCTACGGCTCCATGGAGAAGAAAGAGAAGGTGGAGTTCATCCTGGAACAGATGAGGCTGTGCATAGCCGTTAAAGACTACATCCGAACCCAGATCATCAGCAAGAAGATTAACACAAAGTTCTTTCAGGAGGAAGGCACTGAGGTGAGAACTGAGGCTCTAGATTAGTAGAGGAAGTGATGAGCATGATGTAACATGCTGGTAATTATTTAGGCTTCAGAATATTTATAGATTAGCTGCATTCTTAAATTATAATTTAATTTAAAAAAATGTATATA
>JAQQZT010000037.1:30380983-30405245 GCA_030068275.1 Clarias platycephalus | reverse complement strand
ATATTATATTGTCTTATTTTGTAAATGTCGTGCACACTGATTTTTGGTTTGTCATATTATGAATATTTGATTGCTATTGCACCTCGTAATAACCATAATGTAATATATTTGGTTGTGAGTAATTATTCCTTACGTTTGTATCATTCTGACCGGTGTCTGTCGTGTTGTCAGGAGTCAAAGTTGAAGTACTACAATTTGATGATACAAGTGGACCAACATGAAGGCTCTTACCTCTCCATATGCAAACACTACCGGGCCATTTATGATACTCCATGCATCCTGGAGGACAGCTCCAAGTGGCAGCAGGTAACGCATTAAAGTGCTCAGTTTACTGAATAGTGCTGTGTCTTATCCGCAAGAGGTCAATTTTCTTAAAAAAAAAAAAAAACAGCAGCTGGCTTAATTTTACTGAAACTATAACAACATAATTATATGGGATAGGAATACAGGCTCTGAAAAAATAATCCAAAGATACATTTATGTACACTTTTTTTAACGTTTATGTGATTGTCTCTAGAGACTTAACATCTTCATAAAAATGTATGTAGTGGTATTTTTTTCCCTAATGCACATATTCTGCTCCAGGCCCTGAAAAGTGTGGTTCTCTACGTGGTTCTGTCTCCGTACGACAACGAACAGTCTGATCTGGTCCATCGGATCAGCGCGGACAAGAAACTGGAAGAAATCCCTAAATACAAGTATGTGAGATGTTAGAAAGATTCTGGGAAATTAAACATTTGGACTGGAAACAATCCTGTACTTAATTTAATCATTGAGAACGATCAGGCGATCATTCCTGACCAATTCTGTTCAGTATTCTAATGCTGCTTTCAGTTTACCTGAGGAACGGGAAGTCAGAGCTTAGAATCACTTTTGAACTACTAAGTGGGGGAAAGCGTTGGCATCTCCAAGTTTGTGTGCTATCGTTTTAACCTGAACTGAGCATCAGTCAAATAAATTATCCTGAGATTAAGTAGTTTTTTCAAGTTTCAAGTGTCATTTAATTTTTTTTTTTTCTCCACTAGGGATTTTCTGAAACAGTTTACCACCATGGAATTGATGCGCTGGTCCTCCCTGGTGGAGGATTATGGGAAGGAGCTGCGTGAGGGTTCTTCTGACAGCCCTGCCACTGACGTCTTCACTTACAATGAGGAAGGAGAGAAGAGATGGCAGGACCTGAAGAACAGAGTCGTAGAACATGTGAGTTGGTCATGTTGTCCAATAAGGTGAACTATGATGAAATGTGAAAATGAAGAAACCTGTACTGAGATTACTATAAGCGGATAATGTAGCTATTATTTTAAATCAATAGAATCAATATTTGTAATAAAGAAATACTTTTCTTGTATATGTGCATTAAACTTTTCAGCTAATAATGGTGTTTTAATTAGGAATAAAACAGGTGCACTTAGATGCAATGTTTGCTGTGAGTTTTGTTCCTGATATAACAGATGTTACCCAATACCTCAATGACAAAAATAAAACATGGCTTATAATTTGGAAAATTTTATACTTTTCTATATTCCGGTAGTAAACATATGCTGTTTTCGGCCTCATTTAGAACATAAGGATCATGGCCAAGTATTACACAAGAATCACAATGAAGAGGATGGCTGGACTTCTTGACCTTTCCATTGATGTAAGTTCTGATTTAATATTGTGACCCAGTGCTAAGTTTACAAATGTCAGTCTTTGTCAAAAGATATATTTTAAAAAAATGCAAGGAGAAAATATGGTAGGCAAATCTGTAGATTTGAAAATATTTTTAAAGATTAAATTCAAAGTTGAATATCACATCTGGTGTGTTAGTTTTTATTTTAAGGAGTGTTTATTATAAAAATGTAATAAAGATTTTATGATGTATAGCACAGCTCAGAAAAGTGTATTGTCATCTATTAGACCTTTCACTTAGCCCTAGCTGTTTCTACTGGAGTTAGTGTAACAGCCCTATTTCACCTATGCGGTTTCGCGCGGTGACCGTAAGCACGGTTCATCACGATTCAGAGTTTTGACGCTGTGATTGTTTCCATCTTTTCGCACGAAAAATTAAATATGTTTAAAAAGGAAGGAAGAAAGAGGTTGCTTATAACATTTAATTAAAACTATAAATGGATGAAAAGTAAAATGTGTTTGTATTATAATCAATGTAAATTTCTTAATGAGTGCTAATTTCTTTATTGATTATTTTCCTAAAAACAGTATGTGCGCTTTTAGTGTGCTCCATACTTAATATTAAACAAAATAATTTCATGCAGCACTGATTATAAAAAAAAAATAATAAATTCATATTGTGACTGGAGCATCACCATATCAGCAAATAAAATTACATTGATATGCAGTATGTAATCGCTGATCTCAAAAATCGCTGATATCTCAAAAATAGATACAAGGAAGAATTTAATATTTTACGAAACGAACAGCGATTAAGAAAAACAAAGTTTTTTGTTGTTGGGCTATATAAGTACTGGAAGTATTCATATTGAGTAGGTAGCTGACTAAAAACGATTTTGAAAAAGTTATTGTTGACGAGAACGATTTTGTGTTGTGAAAGTTAATACTCCAGTAGTAGAAGGTGATATTAAATTTGAATGATTGAATTTGTGCTCATTCAAAGATAGTGTGATAACTCGGGGCTTGAATGGGGGGAAAAAAAAAAAAAAAAAGCTTTAAGAAAGAACAAAACAAACAATTAAATCCGTAACAACTATTGGCCAAATAAATTTTTTTTTTTTAACATTTTATTGATATCAGCTAAGAATTTCACAATTAGTGCATCCCTTATATGTTTATATACTGTAAGTGCAGAAGCTGTTTTTGAGCTTCTCTTTTTGTCCATTTGCATACGTTTTATTAATTACGAAATAAAAAAGGAGGAAAATTATATATTCCTTTGCCACACTTGCTCATCTCTGCTAAACCCCGTAACTTCTAGACTAGAACTCAAGTTGTGCTTTCCTGTCCGTACTCTCTGTCCCTAGGAATCTGAGGAGTTCCTTTCTAACCTGGTAGTAAACAAGACCATCTACGCCAAAGTGGATCGCCTGGCCGGCATCATCAACTTCCAGAGGCCCAAAGACCCCAACGACCTGCTGAACGACTGGTCCCACAAACTGAACTCCCTCATGTCCCTCGTCAACAAAACCACACACCTCATCGCCAAGGAGGAGATGATCCACAACCTGCAGTAGGCAGGGGTTATCAGCTCATGATCGGAGTACACACCTGGATCAATTGGACACAATTTGTTTTTTGCAGTAAATAAAAATGTTTAGTTTAGATATCGTTGTCAGTAACAGCGATCAGGGCTACATTCACACATCTGGCTGTTGTTTAATTGATGTCAGCTTTGATGTTCAGATGGTCTAGACTCACCTTCAATGTAAAAGTTCTGACGTGGAGGCGGCAGACAAATCTGACCTCGGTTGGTTTTCCAAGTGCAAAGTAAACCAGGTTAATGTATTTGGTAAAGATGTAATGTTCTGTTTGGAAAATAGCATCTGTGTTACAGTTTGACTGTTGCTCCATGCTAGAGAAAAAAATTTTGAGTGTTTTTTCAAAGTACACATTAAATCTTTCTTTTGAAGACATTGTTTCTTTATTTCTTAGTCAAGTTGTTTATGTTGTTTAATTCTCTTCCATAACTAACATTTACGGCTCTGGAAAGAAAAATAAGAGACTACTGTGAATTAATGAGTTTGTTTTTTTTCCATGTGTTGGTGAGATGTGAACAGTTTTGTTTCATTTTTGTGAATCACTGACAATATTTCTCCTAAATTCTAAATAGATCTATTGTTAGACTGTATATTTAGAGGAAATGACATCACAACACATCAAAATAACCCAAGATCGTGCAGTATTTGCAGAGCTTCAATAACTCAAATAAAACAAAATGTAAATAATTTGTAAACAAATTCTGGTAATGCTTTGGCTAAATAACATTTAGAAATCATAATTTGGTGAAATAACCCAGATTTTGCAGTTACAGTTTTTTTTTTCAGTCTTTTTGAAAAAAAGCATACGGCTCAGCTTTGCTTGATGGTTTGTAAACTTCCATTGCAGTGGTTTCTTGTTTTTTTTTTTTTTTTTCAGAACTGTATTTAACATTTGAATTTAAGTGATGTCCAATAATTATTTTATTAATAACATTCTGAGGTCTAATTCAACTTCGTTTAGCCATTTCCTACATTACGCATTAGTGGTTAGCATGGTGCGTCCAGGTCTCAATTCCTGCCTCAGTCTCTCTCTCTCTGTGTAGGGTTTCCTTTGGGTACTCTGGTTTCCTTCCACAATTCAAAAACATGCAGGTTAGTGTATTTGGTGTTCTCAAATTGCCTGTAGTATTTGAGTGTGTGCATGTGTGGACTGTGATGGATTGGCACCTTGTCCAGGGTTTACCCCACCTTGTGCCTGAAGTTTCCTGGGATAGGTTCCTGGTGTAGGTGTTTCTCATGCCATGCAGAAGGCCTGGGTTTGATTCCCAGCCAGTGCTCAAACTCCAGTCGCTGGATGCAGCTCAGATAAAATGGGAGAGTTGCGCCAGGAACGGCATCCGGTGTAAAACCTGTGCCAAGCTTGTATATGGTGACCCCTTCCCGGGAGCAGCCAAAAAACCAACAACGAGGCTTAATCTTAATAGGGCAACAGTGATAACCACTAAGTCACAGTGCCACTAGGTTATACACTAAGCAGCAATTAAAGAGTCAGTCAGGAGAAGGTTACATCCCTGAAAAAAATGGTATATAAGGTGCTTTAATGTGGCTCGTTGGTCTGGGGGTTATGATTCTCACTTCGTGTGCCAGAGGTCCCAGGTTCAAATCTAGGACCAGCCAACAGTAAAAGATCTGGGTTACTGATCGGAAGGTTGGGAGTTCAAGCCCAACAACTGCTAAATTGGCACTGTTGAGCCCTTGAGCAAAGCCCTTAACCCTATCACAGTATCCCGGCTCTGACCCCAGCTTCCTAACTAGAAGATGCAAAAAAATAATAATAATTTCACTGTGATGTTAAGTACATGTGACAATTGAAGCTTAATGTGAATTCTGCTTCGTTGGTTTTACAGAAATGTCCACTAGAGGGCGCAGGAACATCACTACTCATTTCTCATTTACTTCCTTTTTGTTCAACAGGTGAAATGACCATTTTTGTCTTATTTAAGTCTTTGTCATATTAGTTTTCCCCCAGGTTTTTCAGGCAGCTTTCATCTGTATTATTTGTATATCATATACTATCTTGCCAAAATACATGGACACCTGACCATATACAGATATCCATATAAAGAATAATCAAAGTCCCATGTGCATGTTGAACATCCTATTCCGGATTTGCCGCTGACTAGATTTTCACACTTCTAGATCAGGAACTGGAGAGAAATCAGTGTTCGAGTTCATACCAATGTTGTTCAGTGCGGTTAAGGTCCGGGCTCTGTGCAGGACACTCGAGTTCTTCCACTCCAACTTTGGCAACCCATGTTTTTACAGAGCTCACCTTGTGCCGGGGTACTGCCATGATGGAACAGGTTTGTGCCTTTTAGTCCGGTGAATTGTGAGGCGTTCTGTACATGTGTGAGTTTTTTTTAAGCGTGTGGCAACCGTTTGGGGAAGAACCATGTTTATGTCTGATACTCAGGTGTCCGTATACTTTTGGCCACATATAGCAACAAAAAAAACTTGAAACTTTGAAGAAGGCTCCACCCACTTCACACCCATATCATGCCTCAACATATCCAGTGATAAAAAATAACACCATATTTGAACCCTAAGCTACTGCTCTGAATGCTTTTGAGCTCTAAGCAGCTTTTTCTTTTGCACAATTCCAGTCACACTTTTCAACCAATTAATACCTTTAATAAAACAAAAGCAAACAACTAAAAGAAAACCCTGGTTTCCGTGTTCTTCTACAAGAAAACAGAAACGAAATGCACAACATGAGAGGCTTAATGCCACAGATTTGCAGTAATATGCGGTTTGGTAATTGTTGGAGCAATATTTTGCTGATATTCCAGGAGGATGAGGCAAGCAAATAAACAGCTTGAAGCAATCTGTAAAGGCTTTATTGTGCTGTGATCAGCTTTTTTAATCTCACATGCTCCAGAAGAGCCTTTTCAGTGCGTTCAGATGAATCGAATCATTTACCAAGCAAGGTATGTAAAAACTGAATTAAAGAAACAAACAAAAATGTAAAAAAATAGACAAAGATTAAAGTGACAAAATGAGAAAAGAATAATAACAACATGGGCGATACGGTGGTTCGCTTGGTCGCCATGCACCTCCAGGGTCTTGGTTCGATTCCCACCTGTGTGTGTTTGCATGAGTGAGCGAGTGAATAATAACAATTTGTATGATAGAAAATGTTCATTCATTTTCTATATCTTTTTTTTTCCCAAGCCTGGAGCCTATCGCAGGTGCACAAGGTGGGATACACCCTGGATGCACCCAGGGTACACACACACACACACTCACACACTAAGGGCAATTCAGGAATGTCAATTAGCCTTCTCTACAGGTCTTTGGACTGTGTGAGTACTTTAAAAAAAAACATTTTATTGTAAGCTACATGTTTTTACTTGTGTTTTCCTGGTAAAACTCCACATACAGTATAACCTAAAAGACGTAGCTTTCACAATAAAGAATGATCATCAGAGTCTTAGCCTCATTTCAACACAGCTTCACCACAGCTTCACAATAAAAATCTGAATAATGTTGTTCACCATATACAACATATTACATATTTTTATTGTTTTTTCACAACACAGTACATGTAACATAGTTAACACACACATTACTAACAACACATTTATTATCCTTTGCAGACCATAAGCAGCCAAATGTTTTTTTTTTTTTTGCTGTAACAGAATAATTATAAATAATGCATGTCTTTTGTTTTGTTGCATAAAACCTCAAATAAAATATCATCATGAATCCTCTACATGAGTTCTCCAAAATATATGTAATGCTTATGAATGTGTTATAAAAGCAATATGAAAGTCTGCATCAAACTAAGGGTGCCAATATTTAAACAAAACACATGTATTGTTTAAGTTCAACACGAATAGTTTCATAGAAAATGCACGAATTAAGAGGTTTAATGACAGATTAGATAAAAAGGCGACACAAAAAATAAAAGAAATAAAAATGAAACTACTTTTATTTTATTTATTTATTTATTTTTTTTTATTTTTAATTCTTCTACAGAGCGAGGGATGAAACAGAGTAATTTGGAAAACATTAAATGTACAATGGATGATAAATAGGATTGAAGTATTAAAAGCATTTAAAGAATATAAGACAACATGGCATATTTTTTAAATACTTATTTAATATTGAGAAACATTTGCTAAACAAGGCAATTCCTGTTCTAGTTTTTTTTTCTAGATTTTTTATTCTGTTTTCTCTTGCAATTTTATTTAGAAACCTCCAGTGCCGCATCATCCATCATGTAGCTACGTCATGAGTTACATCATTACCTCTGGAGAATCCATCCAGAAATACATCTCCTAAACATAAGCATCTCTTTACAGGAAATTTCCTATCAGTGATCGCACATCACTTTAATATGCAGCATCTGCTATTCAAGTCAACTTCAAAACCAGCACTAATGTATTAGAATGAATGCATTTAAATAAACCTTGCAGCTGGGAATGATTGTCAGAGCTGCTGTTATAGAGAACTAATCAACACCTTCTAACCAGTCAAAATCATTTGGGTGGTATAATATGTAATAATGACATTCTTATTTCTTATCAACTCCCTTTGTTCTTTCTCTCGTGGTTGGTGTGAGATGTGTGAGCGCCAGACTGAAATAAAACCGGAAAGAGAAGCTGAAGTCAGGATGAGCTTATCTCTGCTTAATAATGCATAGCGTGGAGCTGACCTCGGGGGGGAAACGCCTGGAATGGAAATGTGTTTGAAAATTGAAAATTGTTTGTAATCTATAGGAGAGTTAAAACACCTGCTACTTCACAAACATGCCGCTCGGTATATACAGTAGGTCTATGTATCACTTGGTCACTTTGAGACTGAGATCCAGCAGTAATCCTTTCTTATGCTTTCTGCCTTGTAGAGTGTAAAGTGTATATAATTTGATTAGATGTTAAGCAACTGCAGACCCTGATCACTGATCCGGGCACTGATGCCCTGATCAGTGAGATGGATTGGTACCCTATCCAGGGTGTACACCGCCTCGTGCCCTAAGTGCTCCTGGGACAGGCTCCAGATCACCCACCTCCCTGAATACAAGGTAAAGTGGTATCGACGATGAGTGGGTGGTTTGCATGTGGTTGCAAACAATATATTACAATCAATTCATATATGATTAAACACTGCATTTGGCTTTGCGGGACTGCATTTCTAAAAGAGATCCTTATCCATCCTACATGATCAAAAATTGCAACCATCAAGCAGCTGTGCTCTATTTTGTGTTTTTGTTGCCGTTTTTGACGGAATAAATCACTTCATCAGCCTTAGCCTTTAATTGGTAAAGGTGTCTGAGTTGGGGAAAACATCCTGTCTGGTTCCTGTTCTTGAAAAAGACAGCTCCCTCCTCGCTGAATGATTATAGGCCAGTAGCCTTTAGCACATCACATGTAATAAAGGTCCCGGAGAGACTAATGCTCTTTCATCTCAGATCTCAGATCAGCTCTTTGATGAATCCTCTGCCCTGCAGTTTTCCTACCAGTCACAGGTAGGCACGAATAGTGTGGAAGTATATCTGCTGCAAAAGGCCCACTCTCATCTGGGCAACATCACCACCACCACTGAGCACATTTAATACCATCCAACCTATCCTGCTTAGAGAGAAGATGATATGAAAAAAACTGGATTTATCCATGATATTTTGGTTTATTAATTATTTGTTGGACAGACCTTAGTATGTGTGGCTGGCAACCTGCTGGAGCACCACAGGGAACCAAGCACTCTCATCCTTACTCTTCATCCTGTACATTTAGGCCTTCAGACATTTTCTCACAATCCTGTGGTATTTGGGTGCATCAGGGTCAAACAGGAAGAGAACTACAGGGTTCATGGAGAACCACCTGCTCCTCAATGGGGCCGTCTAGAAGATAGTCATGGACTACAGTAGGAAGATGACCAGATACAGCTCCATTACAATCATGGATAAGGATGCTGCGCTGCATGACCCCTACAGATGAGTTGGTGTTCATCTTGACAACTGGAAGGAAGCTCAACTCTGACTCTACTTCTTTGGTGAAGCAAGATGTTAGACGTCTTCTAACAGTCTATTTTATCTATTGGAGTCTTTTTTTGGTGACACATCAGGAGATGCAACAAACCGACCATGAAGGCTGACTCAGTCTTGGATTGTTTGTTGGATTGTTTTGAGGAGATGGTGGAAAAGGGGACACTTAATAAACTGCTTCTGGATAATGAACAGCATCCCCTCCATGGGCTACAAGGTAAACAGAGGAGTTCGTTAGTAGAGGACTCTGCTGTAGGATGGAACAGGGGATTTTGTACGAACGGCAATCATAAGTACAAGAGCTCATTACTGTTCTGGGACTCTATTTTGCACTGAGCCAGTTTTAGAATAAGCTCATTAAACAATAGTTGAACTTTACGATATCTATTTTCCATAGCAGAGCAAAAATAAACTAAACAAAACATTTGGCCCTATTGTGTCTGATATATCAGCTACTCAGTATTAATTACTTGTTTATAGAATACTTGTTATAATAGCAAGATTCATGTAACATTCAAGTATTTTAGATGAACAACATCCATTCATCTTCTATGCTGCTTATTCTGTATCCAGGGTCATTGGCCTATCCCAAGAAACTTAGGGCACAAGGCGGGAGACACGCTGGACAGGGTGACAATCCAACGTAGAGACACACATACTGTACTACAGCCAACTTGGGAACACCAGTTAACCCAATCTGCATGTCTTAACTATACTGCCAGGAGGAAACTCAATCAACCCCAAGTGGGAATTGAACCCAGAGCTGAGAGGCCATGATGCAAACCACTATGCCACCTTGCTGCCTTCCGACAATGTTGGTCATATATTCTAGTTGTCCCCATGCCACATCAGGTGACAGCCTAGACAGGAGAGTTGTGCTAATTAAAATCAGCGATTTAGTTAATGGATGGACCAAAATACGTGGCAGGACGTTTATATCTAAAGCTGGGTTGTCGAAACAAATGGCTAAAACATCTGGCTCAAGGAACATCTGCAGCAAATTTCTTTTAGATGATGTTTAGGAAGCAATCATGCATGCATGGATTGAACAAGTGACCCCAGAGTACAGGTGTCTTTTTGACTCTGTGCCCAGCAGGTTTTGAATAATAAATGACTTCAAACTGAGTAATGATTGTTGTATAGCAATTTCATTTAATAAAATAACAAATAATTCTTATTATCTTGATGGCCATGAGAATGTTATTTAGAAAAATTGTCTCAATACTTTTGTCCATCACTGTAGTAGTGGAATGAAAGCAGTAATAGTAAGGCACATTTGAAAGCATCCTGCTTATTCTCTCTCCTGCTTTCAAACCAATTCTGAATGTGATTTGTCACTCATGACCTCATCTGTATGGTTGTCGCTTTGGAAGGCCACGGCAAGGCCCTAATCTTTATAGACAAGCACCAAAGGTTAATCCTTCTCTTTCTGGTTGGCCGTCTTAATCATCTTGAAGAAATTGAGGACCTAACCTTGAAATTTGTATCCGCTCCGGATTTTGACATCACGATGAAACAGCAGTTTCGCAGCCTGCAACAGAGGATTGCAGCCACCTGTGCCTCCCGGATATTGTTTCATTGCAGATATTGTTTGTTATTACATGATAAATCATAAAATCAGGCATGTAGGGAACGCTTTTGTAACTACTAAGGTTTTCATCGGAATTGCAGCATGGTATGTATCGTTCTCTTCCCAGACTGTCGACCCAGAAGAGAGCCAGTGCTGACAGATCAGAAACGAATGGTGTATTTTACTGATGCTTTATGAAGTCGCCTGTCTCTATGGGGTAAATTATAAACCGATCATGACACACTGCTGGCAGAAAGAGGGCGCAAAGGAATGTTCGAGGAAAAAAAAAGACTGTTTGAGGAAAAGAATGTTTATCCATCCATCCATCCATCCATCCATCCATCCATCCATCCATCCATCCATCCATCCATCCATCCATCTATCTGAACAGTATTGTGTTGGTTCCCTTTGTACCCCCTGGGCACGTCTGGCCCTCTTGCCAATCCAACTCCACAATCCCATGGATGCTCAGAATTGGGATCTGGGGAATTTAAGGCCAGGTCAGTGGCCCTGAGCTCTCTGCATGCTGGGTCCAGTGCTTGGTATGTAGGCTGACTTTTTTCAGCGAGTTCTGCAGCATTGTTCTTTCTTCTTATATATACAGTACACTGTATATAAGCAACTCTGTACATGACAAGCGGTATAGAAGATAAATGAATGAATGAATGAATGAATATACACAAATGCACACAAATGCAAATGGCTATTATTCCGACTATTAGTATAACTAGTGCAATATCTTCTTATCTCGGACAATCATGTTTGCACTTTTTTGCACTCTACTTCACTTTTTGCACTTTTTTACACTCTACTTCACGTACATTCCATTGTATATATTGTCGTATTTAATATATTTTAGTGCAATTATCTTGTGTTAAACAAAATTATTTTGTTTATTCTTTTGTTTACTATTGCTGCTGGTCTCTGAGAGCCACCAAACACATTTCCTTATATCACTACAATGACAATAAAGTCTCTTATCTCATATTATGGTGGGAAAATGCACACAAATAATCAAAAGAATAGACAGAAAGAGTTTAAAAGAATTATTTTATTTAATAAGTACTTGAATAAATACTGTAACAGAAAATAGAAAAATATTTAATCTGCAAAAATATAATCTTTTGGAGTGTGTATTGTGTGGCATGGTGGCTTAGGGGTTAGCACTAGTGATGGGAAGTTTGAATCATTTTAGTGACTCGGTTCTTTGAATCTTGTTCATCATAATGAACGAATCTTTTTTTGAGTCATTTAGTTCATTTCGTTCTTTTGATAAGAAATAAAATAAAATGTTGAATTTTCAATAAAAAGCCCCTTAATACATCTACATACACAAATTTTGGCTATAGTTCCAGTAATGAAAATATTACAGTAACTAAGGACATATTATAATAAACAGAATGAGTAGCTCACCTCTCATATCTTCCAGTCTGAGTCGTTCGTTCTTTTGAATCTATTGCACCGCATAGCGTCTATGGGAGTCACGGGACAAAAGACCGAACGACTCGGAGTAGAAGAGTCATTGAGAACGAATCGCTCAATTCTGTTTCCTGTACATAACCCATGGAGGTTTTGCGATGATTTGCGCATGCGCCGCCCAGTAGAAAATGAACGAATCACTCTCCGAGACTACTCGTTCTTCTGAGTCACGTTAAAGATTCGTTCAAGAACGAATCTTTCATAAACGACACATCACTAGTTAGCACTACGCCATGCACCTCCAATGTGAGGGTTCAATTCCTCCCTCTGGTCTGTGTGCATGGAGTTTGCATGTTCTCCCCGTGCTTGGTGGAATTCCTCCAGGGTACTCCGGTTTCCTCCCACAGTCCAAAGACGTGCAGATTAGGCTAACTGTTCCCAAATTGCTCTTAGAGTGTGAATGCGTGTGTGATGGATTGGCACCCCATCCAAGGTCTATCACGACTCGTACCCTAAGTACCACCCTAAGGTGAGTAAGTGAGTGTATATTGTTCATGAAATACTTTTTTTTTTTCATCATGGACTGTATGGTGAAAAAGTCATAATGATGCATATTAATGACACAAAACCTCTCCCTCCCCCAACACGTGCTTGTTAACTATTGTATAAAAAAGATGTAAATAATTTAGTTGTAAAAGCAAAAACATGTCGCCGACACTGCCTATGGAGATGTTCAACTGGCTTATTTTTACAGGAGCTGGAGCACAGCTACAAGTGTCTACAGCATGAAATGCATTTGTTGCATTATTACCCTTTCTTGCATTGTTCAATCTTTTCTTGTTATGATTATGTAGTTGAGGGCAAACAGGTCATATGATGTGAAGATCTGTGTGAAAATCATCAGCCAACCTTCATCCCCCCTTCATGTTTCATGTCTCTAAGATGAAATGGATCATGAAATAATTCACATACGTCAAATAGTTTCATCACATCAGTTAGTTCACCCATTATACCAGTTGTTTCATTTTCATTAAATCTACAAACGGCCACATGCACCATGGACAGTTCCTCTCCAGAGTTCCACTGATTTCCTGTGTAAGATCCCATTCATTAGTTTTGTGCATTTTTCCTTGAGTCGCCTTTATATTTGTCTTTTTTTGTTATTGTATTTATGTGATTAGTTATTTGCTGTTGCATTCTCCTCCATGTTAGATGCTTGTTTAGTACCCGCTCTTGTTTTTCTAGCCTTCTGCACCGCGTCTTGACTGTACTGTATTTGGTCCATAAAGATTGTTTAAACTTCTTTAAAGCTTTATACCTGACCTGTCTGGTGTCTTCCTTGGGCTTCATGGTGCTGTTTGTTCACTAATGTTCTCTAACAAACCTCAGAGGGCTTCACAGAACAGCTGTATTGCAAAATGTGGGAGTGGTGGCTCAGGCGGCAAAGACCCTATGTTGTTGGTTTTAGGATCTGAGGATCTGGGTTCTTGCCCCGTCAGAGGGTTGTTAACCCCAGCCACTGGATGCAGTGCTGATAGTGTACCATTCAAGAAATTATAACTGTTAATGTTTAAGATATTATAAAACTGGAAATAATCTGTTTCCTCTAACCAGTTTGTCATGCTTTTCTTTATTCTAACTTTGCACATTAAGAATACAAGTAAATCTAAGTATTTTTAAATTGTGATTAACTAGATAAAACATTTAAAACAATTAACAGCACTGGTGAAGTTTATATATTTAAGCAATATCATAGTATTGTATTGCTGGATATAGCACTTGGGCTTTGCCCTTGTGTCTCCGACCACATCATAGCTACACTATACTGTATCTACTGTGATATTGCTTAAATATACAAACTACACTTTAATCAAGTATCATGCTATGCATTTCTTATAAATTACAGAAGGACAAAATCTGAGTATATCTCTTTATAAGGAAATAATCAATGGCTGTGTTTTATGCAACAGTTTATCGGCCCAAACTTGATTCTTTTTCTATAGCAGCACACGATAAAGTAATTTCTTTCTATTATATCTAATCAGTTTGCCAACTCTAGATATTACAAGTTATTAAAAAATGACAAACATTTTCCTCTAAAGATACCTCTGACTTTACAGAGCACTGACTGAAGCCCTCGTACAAACAACTTACAAAAAAAGAAAAAATCAGGTAAACGATGAATGCACTTTAAAAAAAAAAAAGCATACATAATGCATTAGTACAATCCAAGCTGCTGTTATAGAAAATCCTCATCCTTTGAATCCTTTTGGCCGAAGAACGCAACCGCGCAGTGGCAGAAAAATGAGTAATTGTCGAACACGGCACAGAATTCAATTCTAACAGTAACCAGATCAGCATGTACAACTGTATTTTTTAAGGACATCAAAATTAAATTCTAAACTCAGTACGGAAGCTGATCGTTAAGAGTAGGAGTACATGATACTTCTACACGGTATGTTCATTCTGTTCACGACAGCTAATAACACATGCAGGCTTTCTTCCAATTTAGAGAAGCCCCATGCTGCCAAGACACCATGCAGATGCCAGATTGACTGGAATGTTTCATTATCTCCAGGGAGACATTTCGCCACTGATCCATGGGGCTTCATCAGTTTAACTGAATGGTGGAGAAATGCGCTGCCATTTAAACTTCCTAGCAGCATGCTCCAACTGACAGGTGCCAAATATGTTTAAGATTGTAGAACGTCAACTTGACTTACTCTTGCTAAGTATTTCAAATCTTATTCACTGAAAATCTCCATAGGACAATGAGGAAAGAGTTATTTCAGGCCAGATAAAAACATGCAAGGTGTTCTTATGCACTGTTGTATCTACAAAACATTGGTCAACTTGTCTTGTTTCTTTGTTTTAAACATGCTTTATAAATTCTTATTTTCTTTTCCATTGTAGTTAATTTTAACTCATGTATTTACATTTACTTTACGTAGGTAAATTTATTGTATTTACTTTATGGTATTTATTGTATTGTTTTTACTTACTTTTACTCACATTTATTTATTTTTACTTACTTACAATTATTTACTTTAACTTACATAAGTTTACTTCCTTGTTTTTACTTACTCACTTTTACTCTCATTAACTTTTACTTACTTATTTACATATACCTTTATTTACCTTAATATTACTTACTTTTATGGCAATATGGTGGCTTATTGGTTGGCACTGTCGTCTTGCACCTCCAGTTCCTGGGTTCGATTCCTGTGTCGGGTCTGTGTGCATGGAGTTTGCATGTTCTGCCTGTGTTTTGTGGGTTTCCTTCCACAGTCCAAAGTAATGCAGATAAAACTAATTGGCATTTCCAAATTGCCCGTAGTATGTGAATGTTGACCAGAGGTCCTACCACGGTCATACAAAAGGGAATAAATACAATGGTCACCATTGGCCTCAACAGTCTTTAGCAGGACTACGGAGGTTCCTGGATAGATGGAGTACTTACTTGTTTTTGCTACCGTAACCAACCAACCAACCAACCAACCAACCAACCAACCAACTAACTAACTAACTGGACCATAAGAGACACTGGTGTGAACGGTACAGCTAGAAAGTTTCATTGGTAACAGGTACTGCAAACCTTCTAAACAATAAAGATAAAACCCTAGCCTGAATGATTCAGTGCATTCGAAAAAATACTGTATGTAAACAACTCTTTATGGTAATGGTGGGAACATAGTTGAAGTCATTCTATGAGATATACTGTAAGGGGGGGAGAAAGGAGAATGAATATTCACATTTACCATAACAGCAAACACCCAGTGGTGACATTGTTCATACGTTTGCAGCTGGATGTAAATGACTGCTGAAATAAAATAATTAAACAGTGTAGTTATGTTGCTTTTGCACCTCAGTCATGAAGACAGATTTTGGCATTACTTTGTTAATTCAATTACTACTAGTGAAATTTGAGGTGGGCATTTAGTGCTTAAAAACACTGAAGGCTCTCTTTTGATGCAGGTGTGAATGCAAGTTAATGGGCAATTTGACCAGACGTACTGTAAACCAGTTTTGCCCCACTTTTACCCTGCCAGAAATGCCCGTATTGATGTGAATGCTACGGGGGGTTATGTTTTCAGAATCCCAAAATGGCACTTGTGTAGGAGGACCTAGTATCGCTTCCACTTCACTTGACTTCACTTACTGTGGTTGTTCTCTCACCTTTTGAAAAGAAAAGTAAATGTGGCATGAGGTCACATATTCAAAAGACCTAGTAGGAGGAGGAGGACACGAGACCGCTTGCACTGCAGACTTGAGTTGCTCAAACACGGAGAATTTTCAACTATTTATACTGAACTAATGGACTTTCCTGAAAAGAAATATAGCATGTTTTTTTTTTTATATTTTGCATGTTTTTCTTTCTGAATTATGATTGCTTACAAGAATTCAGTCTCGTCTATGATTGGTTAGATGCGTCTTGTCACATGAATTTCGAATCAAATTTGGCTTATTCCACCAAGGACTGCATCTGCCAAGGGCCAGTAGATGAAAGTCTTGGGCGAGGACTGGAAACAAATATCCTTTCTGGATACTCGTCACATCGCTTACAGGTACTCCCACAAGGGGCAAACATGCGCAGACAGATTATATTTATTCCAACATCGGCGAAATGATTGGATCAAGCGCTTAGATGTCTAATATATAACTGTTGAATGGATTGTTAAAGGTTTCCAGCACCCCTTTCATTACGATTTAAAAATTAATTCATTCATTATGAGTGATCATTTCTAGCTGATGTCATACTGTGAAGCTAGCAGATTTTCTAAAAGTCTTAACCAGCTTGTTCGATGAAACTACAGGAATTTGTAATTTGCCACATCCCATGCGACTGCTACACATATATTGTCAGGATAAAGATGCTGAAGGTGATGCAAATGAAGGTTAGTGTTTTTAATGACATCTGGCACAGGCTAACTCTAACGGGAGAGGCAGGTAGAGTCGGAAAACAGGATCAGGTAATGGTCCAGACGATTAACAGAGGCAAATGCAACAGATACAGAAATACATAATCAAAAAACTAACATCAAAATGGCTTTTATTTTCAATTTATTCATATTCAGTGGGTATATATTGTATGTGGTTCGTAGTTCAGACTAGCATGTACTAGCAAGTTTTACAACAATGAGTTTTAGTCCAGATTGTGATCATGTGGGGTGTGGGGGAGGTGATTGGGGACGCGTGCGTGTGATCAGAACTCGGGGTGACTGTGTACATGACATTGAAGTGTTGTGTGGGGTCTTGTAGTCCAAGGCAGCCATGCTTGAAACCCTGAACACTTCCTTCCAAATGTCATGACAAAAATGCTTTGGTTTAATGTTTTTGTCTGTCTTGCATTTCTTAATCATGAAACTGGGTGTCCACTAAACTTTAAAGTTGCCCGATTTAATTTTTCCATTACACCTCTGCTAGCAACATTGCAGGTGATCATAGCATGGAGGTTTTCCATATGATGGATCGATTAATATTATTACCCCTAAATAAAAAAGGAATACGGGCCTCCGATGGCGCAGTGGTAAAGCTTGCCTTATCATTCGGAGATCGCAAGTTCGATTCCCGGGTGATGCTGTAACCTCTCGGCTGATTGGCCGAGCTCTCTCAGAGGGGAGGGATGACAGGTACTTAGTGCTCCCACATAAATTACGGCTCTACAGCCAATCAGGGGCGTCTGTGAGCTCACGCAAGCGGAAGGAGCGGATAGTGCTGACCTCCGTGTGTGTTACGCCGCCCCCAACGGTGCGTGAGCGAGCAGTTCGAAAAGATGCGGTCGGCTGGCTTCACGTGGTTCGGAGGAAACATGTGATTGTCTTCGGCCCTCCCGACTGAGTGGTAGTAGTAGCCTTAATGTGGGAGCCCACAATGATGGAGAGGAATTGGGCGCAACTAAATTATGGAGAAAATCCCCTCCAAAAAAAGGAACCATAGGAAGTTTTACTGTGACGGGCTGCATTTAAAAAATTTCGTTTATGTAAAACAGCAACCTCATTTCCCCTCTCACCCACTTGGCATTCAGCATCACCAGCATATTAATCATTGGCCTTATATTATCTGTCATCATCTGCACCTGTTACTCACTGGTTCATGCCTTACGTTAGATGTTTTTTAAGCCAAATGATTCATAGATCACTGAGTGACTTAAACAAAAGTGAAAACTGGTCAGGAAAATGAGAGGTATTTCAGGAAGCCTGGAGAACTTTTCCTGAAGACTACATTAAAATACAAAAAAGACGGGCTCTTAAAATATGATAATAAATTAAAATAATAATAAGATGCGTACTATACATGTAAAAAAATGAAGTAGGAATGCAGTCACAGTACAGTTCCCGAATCTCACCTCAAGATTCTTAATTGTAATACGTCTTTAAATCAAAGAGTGTGAAAGTTATGCTGTACGTTTCCTCCTGTTTATTTGCTAACAGGTGTGAGCCTAATCATCCTTTGATCAAGCTGAAACTTTCCCCCGTGCCTCTCATAGCAGGAGAGTAGGACACCCCATTGGAGAAGAGCTCATTTCAGCCAAATAAAAAGACGGCAAAAACAAAACAATTTGTCAGCATGTGTTAATAACTGGCTTTAATGTGTCGACAGAGAGGTTTGTCTGTTGCTTAGGAACACCATCTGTTTCTCTACCGCTCTTTACATTGCTAGGTTCTCTTTCATCTCCTCATGCCGCGTTGATGAAAATTAGATTTGAACAAGGCCTTATAAAAAAGTCAACCGTGTTGTTCATGTTTAACAGGCTCACTAATCTACATGGAGTCCTCTTCTGCTGCTGTTTTTTTTTTGGTGATGATTTTGCTTTGCAGCTTCTTTATGTTTCCTCCAAGCATTCACCAACTGTTACGCATATTGACTTGCACTAAGTATGGAACTGATATAATTGGATAATAATTCTTAATTGATCCTGATGCACACCATTCTCAATGGGGCTGTTTTTTGTCTGTGAAACATATAAGACTAGGAAGATGTGTGAGGATGAATCTGTCAGTTTTATTCACCTTATTAAATATTTACAAACTAAGGAACAGCGGAATAAAAAAAGCAAGGGTCACACACAATTAAGCAAGCACAAAACAACAGCAGAAAATGTATATGAATAAGGATAGTTGGCCATTCACAGTATGACATTGTGTTTGTGAGCGTTATGTACTGTATGTAGTCTGTAGTCCCAGAATTCAGGGGAAGAAGCTCTCTTGTGGAAAACCATCTCTCCTGGATGAAAAGTGCACTATTTTATATACAGTATATAAAAAAAAAGCTTCCAAATAATCCACATCTAGTTAAGTCCGGATGCAATCTCTCATGAGAGCCATGAAGGCCACAAAACAGTAAATACATCAATTTATCTACAAATAACTGTAGACAGACAGACAGTCATAAGAGCAAATTAATGAAAACTAAGGAGGGTAATTATTTTTTTTTAATGTTGTGGATAAACAGAGTGAGGCACATGGTTTAAAATTAAAAATTGATCAATGCACAGAGCAACTGAATCACATGATGTCTTTCTCCCACAAATCCTACAAGTGAATTAGAGCAGTTTACAAAGCTATCGCAGGGTGGAATATAATTTTCTATATATTTTAACGACCATACCGCTATAACACCAAATAAAGCTTTTATTTCTCACTAGTGCTATAAACATTTATTTCCCATGAAGAACTCTTCCCGAATATAGACAAAGCGTCAGATTTGATTTGAGATCAGCTACAGAGCATAAACATTTTTTAAGTCATGTTTAACTTTTATTGATGCAGAACTTTTCTTTTTTTTTTTTTTATACCTCGGCTTCCAGCTTGTGTGCACATCGCTCATGCTCTTTCATCCTCCCAATGTTCAGTGCAGGCGCTCAAGCTTTTTAAGTCAGATACAGAGCAGAGCATTTTAGCATCTTCACACCAGCAGTAAGTGTTGATTATGAAATCCGTTGTAAATGACTTGTTTTCGGCCTTTAGAAGTCTGTAAAATGGATAGTGTATATCTTTATCCTAAGATGTAAGCAATTCATTATAATTATGTAGTCTGTAGACCTCTATCCATTCTAACTGTCCTCTATCTCAACCAAATGTTCCTCAACCAATGAGGGTCATGGGATCAGCGAATGTCATTGGGTTAGGGGAGAGATTTACAGCAGCGTTGTTTTTCGTGCTTAATTATGCATGAACTTTAAATAAGAATGTATTGGAGATTGCCATTGTGAGATTGCTATCTAGGCTAAAAGTGTACAAATGTACAAATGATTCCTACTGTAGGTAAATTCCTAGGTAAATGCTTAATCTTTGTAACTTATTTAAGCATAAGCCATTCTACCTCTCTTAGTCAGAACAACTTTGGTGGATAATTAAATGTATTGTTTATGAAGAGTAAAGTCAGGCCACAGCAGCTCAGACTGGCAGGTTTCTATTTTGAAAATCTTTGAAAGCTGTTCGAGATGAGATGTCACTTTAGTAAGGATTCTGGCAGACATATCTGACAAAACGTCTGCTGTACACACTTCTGAAGTGTTTAGGATGCACCTTTTGAATGAACTCAGCTGTTTTTCCTCAGTGTGACAAAGCTTCATCCTACTTACAGTAGATACTGTTTCTTAATAGCTTGCAGTATAACTGGACTTGTACTTTATTAAATGAGTAGCTTGTCTGTAGCTTTTTTTTTTTTTTTTTTTTTAGTTTGTAACCTGACAAGTTGTGATCACATATGTATTAAAATAGTGGCTCTTTAATATATAAGAACTTACACAGAAATTTAGCCCAGGTAAGCTACTTGTAGCATTTGACCCGGCAGCATGGTGGCTTAGTGGTTTGATTCCCGCCTTGGATCTCAGTGGGTCTGTGTGCATGGAGTTTACATGTTCTCGCTGTGCTTGGTGAGTTTCCTCCCTCAGTCCAAAGACGTGCAGATTAGGATAATTGGCATTCCCAAATTGCCTGTAATGTGTAAATGAGCATGTGAGTGTGTGTTTGCAGGTGTGGCACCTGGTCTAGGGTGTACCCCAGCTTGTGTCCTAAGTCTCCTGGGATAGGCTCAAGGCCCACCACAACCCTAAACAGTATAGATGATGAGCACTCATTTGGTGTTTATATATTAGAGCTAGCATTGGCCAACTTTGCCAGAAATAAATCACTAATTATAGCAAACGGCGACACAGTGGTATAGTGGTTAGTCACCTCGCACCTCCAGGGTCTGGGTTCGATTCCCGCCTCGGGGTCTGTGTGCATGGAGTTTGCATGTTCTCCCTGTGCTTGGTGGGTTTCCACCAGGTACTCTTGTTTCCTCACACAGTCCAAATACATCCAGATCTGACTAATTGGCGTTCACAAATTGCCTGTAGTTTATGATGGTATACCACTGTTGTAAAATGGGAATGGTAATCACTATTGGCCTCCATGGTCCCCAGTTGGACTACAGAGGGTCCTAGATGGATAATTATAGCTAATCCTGCATACTGTGTCTGTATACGCTATAATGAAACTAAGGAACATGACATGCAACAAAATCTGTCATTGATTAAAAAACCAAATAAATAAAAAGCTTGGCTTAAGACTTACAACCACTGCATATATTTAACATATTTTGATTGCCAATTGAGAGACTGGGAATTAGCATAACAATTAGCATAACAAATGTTCTCATGGTATTACACTCGGCCATCAGTTCCAGGCATGAAGGTCTGAAGTCAAGCACAGTTTGGTAATTTTCCTACTCTGACATGGCTATTACCTGGTAATTAGCTAGAGCGTTTAAATTAGCTGGGCTGGCATCTGGCCCTGTGTCTTTATCTAATAAATCCTGGGTTAGAGTACAATCCACTAAATTTCAGCAAGTATTGGTAATTTTACATTTATTAATATTTTTTAATGATTATTAGATATTAGCATGCACACAATATGGCTAAAAATGTTGCACACTCCCAGATTTTGTTCAATCCCAACTTTTAGCATTAATTATGGCACACAATGTGGTGGCCAGTTCATGTGTGAACATTATTCCTCATGCTCCCTGAACCAGTCTTTCACAATTTCAGTCCTGGAATTTCACCATGCCATTAGGTAAAAAAAAATTAATAATAATAATAATAATAATATTTAATACCATTATGTTTTTTTTTTTTTTTTTTAACTTTCAGCACGGTGTTGTGTTGGTTTTTGTTTTTTGATGCAAGGCAAAAATGTTTCACATCTGAAGTAGGCATCTCTGTTGGCTGGACAATACAGTACTGTATACTGTATATGTGTTAGTTATTTAAATGTCCCCAACTAAACCAGAATAATTGGTGAACCTTTGGTTACCAGATTGAAGGGCCTTTCACCCCAAACCCTATGTGGGAATTTAAACATTCTTGTTTTTAGTTTTTATATGAAAGTGTCTGAGAACGTTATCAGTGACATTTTAAAGCAAACAAGTCTAGGCACTTGTTTGTTTCTTTTTATGTTACCGATTGATCTGCTCATTAAAAGGAACTCAATAATTTCTCAATTTCTCAAGGGAAATTTAGCCACAGCTTACTTTCAGAATGTGACTCATACATTCCCTGGCAAATTAGACCTAATACGACTCAGTAATTTAGGTTATGGTGCTTTAAAGAAACTTGTCAGATTTAAAGATTGTTAGCGTTGATGCGAGAAACCTGTGAGTGCTGCAGTACAAATGATAAAATTGTATCACAGATGTAATCTATAACAGCGATAATTATCTAAAATATTATTATTAGTAGTAGTAGTATTAGTGGTATAGCTCTGAATCTTGCCTGTGAATAATATACATATATACATACATACATACGTAAGTACTGTACACACACACACACGCACACACACAGTTTATATCTACTAGTGTTAGAACTTGTCTTTGACGCAAGGGTTTTTAGAAATAGTTAAAAGGTTAAAGCTAAAAAATAAGCTGATCAGCTTTACTGTAATCACTGATGTTATTATTGCAGGTTGAAGCCACGTACATGTCTGTCTGTCTGCCTGTCTGTCTGTACTGCAGAACTCTCTGTCTAAATTATTAATTTAAAAAAATCCAATTTTGCAAGGTTAAGTATCTTACGCCTTGTTTACGCTAAGTTGTACTTCTTTCATCGTCAGCCAAATACACTCTTTGTTCATTAATCGGAGAGCGAATCACAGATGAGAAATCGAAAAAGTAGATCGGATAAAGATTACGTTTTTTTTTTAAACGACTCCAGGGCATTAAAATTCACTTATACCATTTCGGCGTTGTTATTTCAGCTATAAAAATCTTAACTAATCCCAGTAAAAATATTTTGTTTACATTTTCTAATTAATATATATTACTGTAGGTGTAATAGATATTACTGAGATTATTAGCATCTTATTTAAAAATAGATTATTGCATCCTGTACAGTACACAACTGTTCATAACATCACTTTTACTGAACATTTTGATTTCACTTTTGGTACTGCAAAAGATACATTAAATTCTGTCCAGTGCTTGATTTGAGACGCACCCACAGTCTGATGCATGCACTCTGTTAAAATGTGCGTTTTATAATGTAGCACAAAACTGCTCATAACTTCCCTTCCACTCAGCATTCTGATTTCATTTATGGAATAAGGTTCAGGTTTCATAGTGTACATCCTATGATGTGTAAATCATTTTTCTTTTTGGAATAAGTCATAATTACAAACATCTGTATCTTGAGGATTCCTATCCTTTTAGGTGCATTACGGATGTTTCTGTGTCTTCTGCATACTTCTGTAAACTATCGCACTGATTGGCTCTGTTGAGTGATATGTATAGCCACGCCCAGCTCGAGGTAAAGCGTTGAATGAGTAAAAAAAACGCTGAGTCGTGATCTGGCTTGACAGATATACAGACAGAAATTTTTCTGATACTGGTTTCGGCTCCTCCAACGTATGAAACGTAAAGATATCACTGACAAAAACTTTCTTTTATTTATATAGAAGATTGAAAAAAGTGCACCTTCTTCATGACAACACACCAGCCCATTCAGCTCACAAAATGATGAAATCCTTGCCCATTCTTCTTTGCAAAACAGCTCCAGCTCAGTCAGATTAGATGGACAGCGTTTGTGAACAGCAG
>JAQQZT010000037.1:30335398-30351661 GCA_030068275.1 Clarias platycephalus | reverse complement strand
CATGCTAATGAGGGTGCTAGGGGGCGTGGCTTATGAGCATGATGATAAATGCAAAAGAGTGATTGGTTGCCTGAGTTAAATGAGCTGTCCCCCATGTCTATACGACAGTCGGTTCCACAGTTAAATCAATGTTAAGTCTATTGGCGGTTAGTTGCCCCCTGCGGGGGCAATTAACCGCTCAGCCCTCAGTAAAGTCATAGCACCCCATTCCCGAATAAGCCGCACGGTTTGACACCTCATTCATGGGTCTATGACGAACGGTCCAGGACTCAGTCAAAGTTGGTCTCAATGTTACGTCTATGAGCGGTTAATTGCCCCCTCCCGGGGGTATTTAACCACCCACCCCTTAAAAAAGTCATAGCACCCCATTCCCGAATAAGCCACACGGTTTGACACCTCATTCATGGGTCTATGACGAACGGTCCAGGACTCAGTCAAAGTCGGTCTCAATGTTAATTAAGTCTATGGGCGGTTAATTGCCCCCTCCCGGGGGTAATTAACCACCTACCCCTTAAAAAAGTCATAGCACCCCATTCCCGAATAAGCCGCACGATTTGACACCTCATTCATGGGTCTACGACAAACGGGGCGGGACTCAGTCAAAGTCGGTCTGCTGAGCTGTAGTCGATGAAGAGCATTTTAACATAATTCCCCCTTCTAGTGTCCAGGTGAGTGAGTGATGTGTGGAGGATGTGAGAGACGGCATCATCTGTAGAGCGGTTTGGACGGTAGGCGAATTGTAGTGGATCAAGTGTGTCCAGTAGTGAAGAAATGATGAAGTCTCTGACCAGCTGCTCAAAGCACTTCATCACTACTGAGGTGAGGGCTACAGGGCGATAATCATTGAGGGAAGCAGGATGAGATTTCTTCGGAACAAGAACAATGATGGACTCTTTGAAGCATGTGGGGATCACCGACTGAGATAAGGAGAAGTTGAATATCTCTGTGAACACAGGTGCTAACTTGTCTGCGAAGGCTCTGAGGACTCGACCTAAGATGCCGTCTGGTCGTGCTGCTTTCCTGGTCTTCACTCTCCTGAAGGCTTTCCTCACGTCATGCTCGGAGATGACGAACGCATTTCCGGTGCTGGCAGTCTTCCTGTCTGCAGTCTGCAGCCATTAGCATTAGCATTGCTAGCATCTTTAGCTGTAGCTTCACTTTTTCCCACATTCACATCGCTTCACTTTTTCCCACATTCACATCGCTTCACTTTTTAACATACTGTATGGAAATGTTTTTCTGTTAATACTTTCCAGCTGTACACCATATGTTTTAAATATGTTTTACGTATTTTCTGTTATGACACAGGAAGGACTAAAACTGAGACAGCGCTGTAAGCTACAGTAAGGAAGAAACAAAGAAAGAGTGAGTAAGAATAAGAATAAGATTAAACAAAGGAAAAAGCAAGGAATTCTTTGTAGTTTTGCACTTTCTTGGTTCTCGATTTAGTACCATGGCTGGGGGACCACCACCACAAAACCAAAGCCTCAGTAAGTACTTTAATTTTGATAATACGTGTACAAAAATCCTCTAGCCTTTAGCTCAGGACTAGTTTTTGCATGTTCAGATGCTCGTATGATGAATCGTACAGGAATAAACATAGACGTTAGAGGAGGAGGAATGCATATGGGTCCAATTCTGTTGGGTATCAGATCTTGGGTATTAATCTCTCTGATTTAGTAAACATCAGTGACCGCTTGAAAGTAAAAACATGCTGCAGCGTACTGTATGTAGCTTCTCTTGAATTTCAGGGCCTCCTCCCAGAGAAGAACCAGCTCCTGTTGTTCCCAGACAACTAAATGGTACTTGCCTAAGCCTGAATTATTTCTTTACATTTACTGTATATGAAAGTGCACCTTTATTATTTAATTATTTTTAAACATTCTCTCTTTCAAACTGGAGATGGGACATTACAAATGAGGGAAGTCTCTCAAATCAACCGATCCTAAAAGACAATAGATTTGGAGGCAATGTGGATTTGGAGCAGAATATTAACAGTGAGTTATTTCTGTTTAAATATTCATCTGTACATTTAAATGGCATTATAAACTTATGTGACACATTGTCCTTTTACAGTACAAGGGCAAATCAACAACGGGGGCAGGGACGAAGGTGAGATTTCAAGGATATTTTGTTATTGAAATTAATATTGAGCAATGTCTACTTAATGATTGAACTAATTATTTTGTCTTTTTATCATAGACGTGGATCTAAGATAAGATGAAACAGAGGGCCATGTTATTAAAAAAAAATTGTTGTTGATTTTTTTTTTTACATTTACTTCTTAGCATTAATATATCAATAAAGCTGACCATGATTCATCTTACTGGTTGATTTGTACTTCATCTTTTCATTATGATATGTTCAGTAGGCAGATGCATAAATGATTCTTATTTATGGCTTAGTGTGAATTGATCCAGCATTTCATGACAGCACTCATGTCTATTTTTATTAGAACTTCATTTCAAAACTATTATACAGCATAAGTCATGAATTTAAGAATAAATGAAGTATGAAATATCTACCCTGAATTAAGGTCAATACCACAATATCCTCATAACTATGCAGATTTATTATAAATCTATTTAATGGCAGGGTAATAAATGATGTGCTCTAATCTCTATTTGGGTTCATTGAGGTGGTTTAACCATTCTAGCTCACTCATGTGCGTTTGTATTTTATACCACAATGCAGTTTAGTGCTCAATTCTGATTGGTTAGAAGGTTATTGGTCAGGGAAATTAAATGTTGTGACATCGCGTAAGGTTGTTGTGACTATGTAAACAAAACCAAAAGGCTGACAATATATTAAAGTGTATAACATTTTTGTATAATTACCAATAAAAATGTTTTTTCATTAAGGACTTAAGTTTAATTGTAAGTGTTATGAAATGGTACTGCAGGCATGGTGTATGCACAGATATTACGACTGTAGTATTAACAATATGGGACATAAAGAAGATCTGTGCCAGGAACAGGAAAACAACAGTAAACTAAACTGAACAGAACAGATGCGAGAATAAAGACAAGACTAAACTTAGACATTTAAATAACACAGTATACAGAATTGCATAAAGCATCTATCTATCTATCCATCTTTTTATTTTTTATTTTTTTTATTGCATACAATTACTATTCTATTCAATTCCAACAATTTCTCAATACCACTTTTTCTGTATTGGATTTCAGGGATCCTGAATCCTCTATCTCAGAGAACTCACATTTCATAAACATTTACATAATTTTCCTTTGATTGTGTAAAGCTGCTTTGTGACAATGACCATTGATAAAATTGAATTAAATTGAACTTATCATACATTATGTTAAGAATTTAAACATAAAACTACCTCTAACTAACTACTAATGCAGTATCATGGATATAGTGCATTATGAATGCATTATAACATGGAATAAGCATGTTCATAGTCTATTACAAATAGGAACTTGAATACATCATTAGACAAATCGATATTGTTCTTTTATTTCAGATTTAGCAGAATCATTTGAACAAAAAGTGGAAAGCAGATGACAGGGGAAGAAGATGACTTTATGCAAGATGAATGCTGGAAGCATAAAAATCTGTGAGATGCTAATAGATCTGTGAAATCAGAATTCAGACTGAGCATGAGAGACACATACTGTACAGTAGCTTGCTTTACAGTTTGCCCCAAACCACTGGAGCAGATTCTCAGTTTCTGAGCCTCTGGTCAATTAGTCCAGAAACAATCGCTTTTTGCTAATTATTACTGCCGCATCTGTCACTTACGGCTACTTAGACAAATCATTTCGCTAGAGAATGAGTCTTGCTTCTGCTAATGAAGCTCAAATGGAGCTCACACACAGTTCATCGATATATAACATGATATCTTTATATTGTTCATTTTGCAGTTTTAAGGGATGAAGGTTCTCTGTGCAGTTGTAGTACAGTCTTTGGGGTGTAGTCACTGCTATATTACATGCTCAGATGGATTATAATGTGCACAGTCTGCTGTAAGGACAGTGCTGAGAGAATAATAAAATAATTAAAAAGAGAGAATGGTATGCTAACTACCAGGCCCAGGCTCATCACCCAGAAACCCACAGACGCCATTCATTGAGGCAAAAGAATTGTTCATCACACCTCCAGCCTCGATGCCCTTAGGATACAAATTACATCCTGCACTGTACAGTACGAGTCTTCCACACTTAAAATGTTTAGCCATCCGTGAATCCATACATTTAAGGGAGTTTAAAATATTAACATATTTGATTTGACAAGCTCTGGGTCTGTCTGGGGTTTAAGAGGAAAGGGAAAGAATTCTCCCTATCCAGAGAGACATCCATCGTTTCAGTAGCAGTTTCTTAAAGGGGTGGGTTGCAAACTCAACGCCCAATTGTATCTGCACAGTTGAGGGTGAAGGACCTCACTCAAGGGCCTAACAACTGGGACTTCTGATCAGAAAGCCCCCATGAACAAATTATCTATTATGGGGATTGCAGCAGTATTTAAAGGGAAGTGCCAGACGAGGCCCCTTTATGCTTAAGAATTTGAAAGTAGTTACCTAAAAAAAAAACTTATGGGAGATAAATTCAGAAGTGGGTAATAGCATTTTGTAGGTCGTTTATAAACTTTGTGGGTGGTTCATGTGTCTTCATACTGGATTCTAGAGTCCATTTCTTGTTTAGTGTCACTAGCGGAGTGCTCCTAAAAAACATTTGTACAGGGGGTGAAGCAAATCCCCTAAAATGGCCCAAATCCAACCCTGTGCATTTAACTACATTTAAATTAAACAACTTTTATAGTCATAACATTAAGTTATGCAGCATTATATATTACTGGAGATACCTGATAGATGTTAATTTTGATCCTCATCATGTTTTTAATTATAAATGTTTATTGTATTATAGAATATTTTCAAATGTACAAACTCTTGCTTTTAGCTACATATTGTTAGATAGCATAAAACCTGGGTCTGGGCTGAAATGATCATTTCCTTTCTTGAGTCTATGTCCCTATATTTTTGGACTTTTAGATTGTGTTTAAGCACGGTGGTTTAGCTATTTAAAAGATAGATATGATTCTTCTCCTTAAGAAAAATCTTAATATAAATCCATAATTTAGATCCTTTAAACAATCTGAACACCAGAAAACTCTAGTCTAAATACTTGGAGCTTTGCTCACTTCAATACTGATTAAACATAAGTTGGACATAAGTTGCCACCTATATACAGTACTGTGTATACCTACAGTATATACACCTACTGTATATGAACCTTTGTTGTATGCCTCAGCTGAAATGATCCAGAACCTAAACTACAATAGAACTAATGCAAATGAGAACAATCACATAGACTTGCTTGGGAGCAGGAGGGCTTGGTCTGAGATTTTCACTAGTGAGAATATGGAAAACTACATTTTCTACAGTCAGAAGCCTACAGTACATACTCCTTAGGCGAGTCCTAGTACTAATCCTAGTCTTAGGTCTGTTACGTTGCCTGGCTTCACAGTTGGGATGGCGTTAAGATAAGATAAACCTTTATTAGTCCCACAAGTGGGAAAGTTCTTCAGCTTGCAAGCCTCCTTCTTTTTCATTCAGACAAATGATGGTCATTCTGGCCAAAAGTTCAGTTATTGTTTAATCAAGCCAGATGACATTTCTCCAAAAAGTAAATCTTTGTCCCCATGTGCAGCTGCAAACCATAGCCTGGCATTTTTAAATGTGACTTTGGAGTATTGGCTTCTTCTTTACTGAGCAGGCTTTCAGGTTATGTCAATATCGGTCTTGTTTTATTTTGGACATAGGCACTTTTGTACCGGTTTCCTGCAGTGTCTTCACAAGGTCCTTTGCTGTTTTTCTGGGATTGATTTGTGCTTTTTGTACCAAAGTACATTCCTTTCTAGGAGACAGAATGCGAGTCCTTCCTGAGCGGTATGGTGGCTGCACGGTCTCGTGGTGTTTGTTCTTGTGTAGTATTATTTGTACAGATGAATGTGGTACCTTTGTGGCATTATGAAATTTCTCCACAGGATGAACCAGACATGGAGGGTCACATTTTTCTGAGGTCTTGGCTGATTTCTTTTCATTTTCCCATGATGTCAAACAAAGAACATTCATAAATTACATCCACAGTTACCCCTTCTAATTGACTCAAATGATGTCAATTAGCCTATCAGAAGCTTCTAATGTCATGATGTCATGTTTCTAGAATTTTCCAAACGGCATAGTCAACTGAGTATGTAAGTTTCTGACCCACTGGAATTGTGATATAAAGAATTATATGTGAAATAATCAATAAACAATTATTAGAAAAACTACTTGTGTCATGCATAAAGCTGCTGAAATCTTTAGAAGGGTTTAAAATGTATTGTAAATTTCTCACTTGCAACTTTTAGCAGGTTTTACACCCTAGCTATTAAAGTTACCTCATTATCTAGTGCTGATACATGAGGGCAATTTTTTTTTTTTTTTTTGCTAAAAAAAAAAAAAAAGAACTACAGAATTGTGTACTGTAGTTTGGCTCCTTGTGTCATCTATAGTGTTGTATGTAACAGAAACATGTTAGTAAAAAACCTGTAGTAGCAAATAACTTGCTTTGTAATGCTAACAAGGTCCAGTTAGCCAGGTAGTTAGCTTTAGTGTTTCAGATGTTTATACCCAAAGAGAATGTCGCAAAAAAGCTTCTGTGAAATGGAAACACTTTCCTAAACTGTATAAAGTATAAACTTTCCAGTATAATGGGTATTTGAAAGCATAGTCTTCTCTCTCAAGCAGATAATCTTACCTCTCTGTGTTTTAACCTCAAATATCTCAGAGTCTTCTCCAGGAGTGAAGTGTCGGAAGTAGGAGCAGTTGACCTCTGTGAGGGGAAACAAATGATACACAGTTAGAAAAATACTCTGATACTTGAGAATTCTTAGGATGTTAAATCTAAGGATAAATTTAGTAACAAATGCGCAGGCACAATTCAACTGTACTACATAAATACCAGAATCAGCATCTACTATTACTCATGGCCCAAAAGCATGACTGTCAAAGACTTCAAACATACAATCCAAACACTCTTGTCCATACATACATATATCTGTACTGTATATATACATTTTGTGATATACTAAGTCGTATTGTTTATTGTTATTCTGGTTTTGAGTTTCATTTGTCCAAGATCTAGTCTTGCCTTGTGCTTGTTTTTGCTTGTTTGGTCATTGCTTGACCAATGCTTGTGTATCCCTATTCCACCTCGTCTCACAATTAGTACAATATTTGGTTTCCTGTTATCAATAAGTGCTTCTATCTGCACCTGCAACCATGCCTTTATGCTGCCACAAATATCTCTTTGTCAGTAAGGGTACCTAATTGTTGTAATTTTGGCACAATTGCCTTTCAGTAAAATTGGGGATCCTACATGTTAAAATTATCAACAAACCATGATGGTGAGTCCTGTAATAGAAAATGAATCAAAATTATTCCTGTTGTATTACAGTCATCTTGACGATTATTAAAATATCATTCTTATCTGTTTATACATTCATAATGCAAGTTTTACAACTCCAAAAAGATATATTGTAAACCTATACAAACTGTCAGAAAGTTATATCTTTACTACTCTTGCAATAGAGACTCCTTCTAAAAATATCGAATAACATTCTTCTAATAACATCTAGAAGATAACGTCTATAATAATGTGTCTATAATAAAACACAAGCATTTATGGGCTGTTTTTAAAGAGCATTACACACCTACTAACCAGTCAAACTTTAGGACTAACCACGCTGTAATATAAATGATATGTACTAATAATGTAGAATTATTTGCAGGATGATTCCGTACTTTTTATTTGGATGGACACGATCAAACCAGCACATGTGACTATGGCTTGTATTTCATAACTCTATTTTGGGAATCCGCACACTCCTCCCAGCTGTAAAATCATGAAACTTTATGCAATCATGAACTTCAAGTAGGGAAATATGATCCAGAATAAGACACCGAGCCTTTATATGACAACAACAACATATGACGAACCCTGGACCCTTAAACCTAGCATTATGCGCTTGTCAATGCATATCAAATCCCTATCCATGAAGACGGAACACAAGGCTGCTTAAAAGTGTTAATCTCAAACTATCAAGGCTAAACCTTTTACTTCTGAGAATATTATTACAACAGACGAGAGTGGCATGTTAATCCAGACAGATAAGAATCTATAATCGTGTGGCTCATCGCTTTGGATGGTAGAATCATTTCCACGTCTAACCATTAATATTAGTAAAGTAGGTCTATTACACATTTATTTTAAAACTATTCTATTTTAATTCATTGTAAGCTTAAGGATATTTCTATTAGCTAGCAATTAAGCTTCTTTCTAATCATTAAATGTCCCATATTTTAGTATTTCGTTAACAAGTTAATATGGGTCTCAGCAAATCCACAAAGTGTGTATGTTAATGCTCCAGCTGAAACAATCCTTAGATCATGCATCCCTCTATTCTACTTTTTGTAAGTGAGCCATTCCAGGATCTTTATAAATTAGCTATGAGAAGCCCCGTCCAGCCAAACAACAGCAGAGCTGAGCAACAAGGTGGGGGAGGGAATGTTCTTATATGAGGTCACAATAGGGAGAAAATCTAATTGTCTTGTTTAAACCTCAGCCAGTAGAAAAAAAAAAGACAAAAAGTGATTTTTGTTTTTTCAGTCACATTTTTGAACAAGCACACTGAAGACCCATCCATTTTTTTTAAATAAAAAAAGTAAAATAAAGTTATTTATTTTACTTTTTTTTGTCTTCTCATAATAGGTTCCCTTTAATACAAAAAGCAAGACAATTTAAGGATAAAAGCTAAGAATTCCTAACGATCTTATATGGGTTTTATAATAGACTTATAATGAGGTATTCTATTACAGTATTTCACACAAACACTGATATTGATATTTATTGAAATGTTGAAATTACTCTATAATGAGCCAACCTGATGCAAAAGAGAATTTGAAGGCTTTCACACAAATAAAGTATATGGACAAATTCCACCATACCTAAAATCATTTTTAACTTCTTACACATTTGCAGTTGCATGCTTTCTACATAGTTGGGTGAACCAAATATACTTTGTTGTGTAAAGAATTCCAGTCACAGAGCTCTGCAAAGCAGCATATGCTGGGTGTGGCAGCAGCTGCCAATGCTATTTTGGAACAAACAGTGTAAATCCTCTGTTGTGATGTGTACATTTCATTTTAATTACCGTCCGTGTTGTCAAATACGCACATTGCATCCTTCTCCTGTTGTTCTGCAGGAATTTATTTCTATAAGAAGTTTGTTCTTCACATGTGGCGTGTCAGCATGTCTCTTTACATGCCACATGGCATCCTCGGAAGTAAATTAAAGTATTTTTGTTGTTAGAAAATGTGGTTGTTGTTTACTTGTTTACAAGTCCTGCAATAATAAAAAGAAGAAAAACCCAGCCTAAAATAGAATAATCGATAATGAAGATTGCTTTTCTCCAAACACAGCAGTGCTACCATCTGGGGAACAGCCCTACAGGCAACAAACCAACAACCTCCCACAAGGTCAAGCTAAGTGCAGATATGAATGAGCTGTACAATATGACAGTAAGTCTTGTTTTGCTTCCAAAAGCAACACCAACCTAATATAATTGACACTAGAAATACCTGTTTAATGTCTTACAGTACATCATTTTAGAATAGTTGATTAAAGTATCACCACAGCATGCATATTTATTGGAGGTTATTTATTGACTATGGTTATCATAGACTAGTTCTGGTTATTAGGTACATATGTGTATGGTAATATATTGGTAGCATCCCTGGCTATATGGTTTAATAATAAATCGACTGAATAAACCATAGTCCAATTACTGTGTTCAGGTTTTCTGTTGTATTCTTGTCATTTCTTTGCCCACCTTCACTGCAGCCAGCAATTTTTGAAAAGATTTATGCATGCAGCAACATAGAGAATAAATTATACCAATACTGAGTTGTCTTATTTTGCATCCATATCCTTACAAGACTGAGCCTTGGGGCACCTCTGGAGCGTTGATATACTAACAGTGTATATACATTAATCTAACACTGATATCAGAGTGTCATCATATTGCATCAACTGTAAGCCTACATTGGTCCAACAGTGATACTGGAATGGCTGAATACAGAATATATATTGTATAATATTGTATAATAGAAGCCTACCGTACATTGAGTCCTTTCGTTCATCCTTACCTGACTTAATACTGAGTTACTGGCTCAATACTGGTTACACAATTTAAATAATGCTCTTAGATCTCCCTTAGCATCCCTCTAGAAATACAGTAGGTAAATGAAGTAATGATGAGAGCAATGAACCATTTTGCACCCCAGGTGGAGTAATAAACCAGGTCAATCTCTTATCTAAGAGCTGTCTCATCACCAGCAAGCCCCATGAGAAAAACTTGTATTACCAAACTAAAGACAATAAGCCATTTAGATTCGTCTGGATATTTGGTGACATTTTGTTGGAAGTACAACATATTGTAAGTTCTTGGCAGATCCTGACCCTAATGAGAGAGAGAGAGAGAGAGAGAGAGAGAGAGAGAGAGAGAGAGAGAGAGGGAGAAAGAGAGAGAGAGAGAGACACCTAAGCCTTGTGCCAGGCCCTCTCCTGTTCAATCCAAGGCATTTGTAAAAGCCCCGCCTGCTCTGCCCCAGGGATTGCAGCAAAGTTTCTCATGCTTTGCTGGCATTGCCCTATACCATTGCTCCAATCCTTGACATTAAAAAGGAATAAAGGAAGACATTTCACTGGTTGAAAATGACAAATTCTTAAGACCCATCTGTAAGAAAGAGCTCCTAGTGTATCTGTATCTGCAGGCCAGATATTTATCTATGTTGTCCAATGTCTGCTTATCAGACTAGACCTCTCTCTATATACACACTGGACAAGAAGATGTTTCCTGAACCTTGTACATTGGCTCACCGACCCCCTGGCATGTTGGTCATCTGATATTCTGGACAAGACCTTTCAGGCAATTTCATGGATCCCCTGATATGCAGCTTTGTGAACACTACAGACGGCTTTACAGATCCTCTAGATCTGTGGTTCCCAACCTGGGGTCCACACTTCCCTTAAGGGCATGCCAAAGGTCAGGTGGTTTGTCAGCCTTTGTCTGCTCTGAGGCTGTGACAGTGTTGGAATTAGATTTGCACACATTAAATAAGATCATAATTTGACACTTAGAGCAAGTGTGCAGTCAAGGGATCGAGGGGTCATCATAGCAGACCATCTGATCCGCTCAAACCTTGGCACAGGTTTTACGCCGGATTCCCGTCCTGACACAACCCTCCCATTTTATCCAGGCTTGGGACTGGCACTGCATTCAGTGGCTGGGGTTTAGGCTTTGGGTGGGAACTCAACCAAGGCCATACCACATGGGAGGGCCAGGAACCTACCACTGAGGCTCCAATGCTCAGAATTTTTTTTTTATTATTAAAAATTGAAACAAAAAATATATTGTTTTTTGGTTATCAATATATTAATATAATATAATATAATATAATATAATATAATATAATATAATATAATATAATATAATATAATATAATATAATATAATTAATGTTATTTTTTATAGAGATTATAGAGATTTGAAATGAATCAACTTATTATTTTGGTTTGTGTAAATGGTAATAATTATTTTTTATTTAATAAAAATAATTTTGTTGTAAATGGTCAGCTTTTCTTAGATACTGTACAAGCAGGGGGCCTCCATGGGAATAAAGTTGGGAACTGCTGCTCTAGTTGCCATCTGTTTTTGTGATGGTTTTCTGAGCCTTCGTGCACAGATGCTACTGCAATGTAAGATGAATTCCTAGGTCAAATCCCCTGTGTCACGGACCAGCTGTATGGCGAATATGGAAGTCAGAGTTCACCAGGTTTGTTTTTGGTCATCTCTGGTTGTACTTGCCTATTCTGTGTTACTTTCTGACTATTCTCTAGGTTTATACCCAGATGGTTCATTGTCCTATTATCAAGTCTGATCATGCATTTCATTAAGTCTGAAGCTTATTACTGTAGTTGGATTCCTCTGTTGAATTGTCCTGTTTTTGACTTTGTGTGTTTGTTCTGAAAATGGTTATGGACTATAATACATTATCACTGTCTGCTGTAATTTAACCCCTGCAATAAACTCTGAGAATGATCCTTGGTCCTATGTCCCCTCACTGCATTCCTGTTTTATTCCTTGCTTTTATACGTTACAGCTGGTATGTTCAGGTGTGGATGTCAGTCAGTGTGTGACTGAAAGCTGGAGCTCAAACCCCTCTTGCGACTCGTGCTAGACAGCTGACTATTTACACGACCTAAATTTGGGCTTTGGGAATTTATTGCTCTTTCACTTTGGCTTTATGCAACCATTCATTCTTAACACAAGTTAGACACAGAACATATTCCGTCACTGAGGAAATCATTTATAGGAAACACTTTTGCGAAGTTACTCCATCTGATTACAGTCCAAGATTTTATATTATGTTTTATTTAAAGGACATACATAGTGTCCATTTACTCTGGACATGTGCAAGTCAATCTATCAATAGCTTTCTTTTGTGGTTCGCTTTAATTAACTGGTAATAAAAAATACTTATTTATAAGATTTTATCATTATTAGTTATACATGACTTTAATATACATGAATTTGGTTTAGACTAACACTCAGATTTAATAATTAACAAATATTGTGATAAACTTGGCTGAAAACACAATTTTTTTACCTTTCAAGTTACTAAGTTTCTAACCAATCAGAAACAATGAAGAATTCATAAAGAATAATAACACACAATTTTGCAATATTGTTTTGTTTAATTATTTTGTAATTTACTTTACATAAAAGCAAAAAGTCATTGTCTAGCTATACTGAACCAACATTGACTGTTACATCAGACCAATCTACTTTTTGAGCCGTTCATAATATCTGCAAGCAATTGAAAAAACTCAATAAACTAAATTGAAAAAGAAAATTGTGTTCTTACAGTAGCAGTCAAAAGTTTGGACACACCTTTTAATTTAATGTTTTTTTGTTTTGTGATTTATTTTGTACATTCTAAAACAATAATGGAGATTTTAAACTATGAAAACATGAATGAGATTAGGTAATTAAGTAACAACAACAACAACAACAACAGTCAGTTGATATTTTAAGGTCAGCTGTTCTGGAATAGTTCTTCTAAGAACAGTATTGTCAGATGCATTTGCAAAACCCATCAAGCACCATGATGAAGAACAGCACCTCTCATGAAGACCTTCCCAGGAAAGTAAGACTAAAACTTACCTCTGCTGCAGAGGAGAAGTTCATTTAGAGTTTCCAACCTCAAAAATCACCAATTAACACACAGCACCTCGGATTAGAGCCGTTATGAAGCTTTACAGAGCAAAAGTGTTCAAAGGGGATTATTGCATATCATATTTTGGATGCCTTTTTATTTCTTCACATGTTGGAAGAAATAAAAATCAGGAAAGACCATGGAATTGGAAGGTGTGTACAAACTTTTGACTGGTAGTGTACAGTATATCATAAAGGTGTATCTGTATATGTCAACTTACAGTACATTTGATTTTAAGTCTGAATTCCGATAATTAGTTCTCCTTTGTACACTGTTAAGATGATAAGCTAAGATCTGTCAATACGTCGTGTCTCTCGTTCCACAACCCAACGGTTCTTTGCAGTCGTCGGTGCTTCCAAACAAACAAGGCTTTGGTCTGATTAACCAGCTTTCATCGTCTGGTGTGTTTAGTGCTGGAACAAAATAAGCTGCTTTGCTTAGTGCTAATCCAGGCTAAGATGGAGTGTTACATATTTTTTTTTCCGGTTTAATTCCCAGAGCCGGACGATGACCACTGCCATAAATAATTTCCTCTCCAGTTTGGATAATATAATTCATCGTTGTCATAAAGACTCATTTACATTGCCATAATATTAACTCTCTATTTCTATAAACCCTGCCCTAAAGTCAAACCCTGGCCCAAAAGCATAACATTAGCTCTTGAAGAAGTCTAGCAAATAGTAGTCCTTGGAAATATGCCACTGAATGGAATGATACCCGAGTGTGTGTGTGTGTGTGTGTGTGCATGTGGAATGTTCACAACACTAAGCAAACATAGTGCATTGGTTTATTTTGTTTTCTGAGGCACACATACTCATATAATAAAACTAGCTTCACTAAGGATAACATACGCCATAGCATACTTTTAAGATTTTCATTAAGTCTATATTGAAATTACTGAGGTGTTCTCCAGATCTCATTAACTTCCCTTCCTTATCTTTCTGGTCGCAGAGATAAATGTGTGATGCTATGTGCCTACCCTGGCCAATTTTAATTACTTTCACTCACTTATCGTCTATACCACTTTATCCTGTGTACATAGTCGCGGGGGCCTTAGGAGACTTAGGGCACGAGACAGGGTACACCCTGGACGGGGTGCCACTCCATCGCAGGACAAACACACACACACACTACGGGCAATTTTGGATCGCCGATTAGCCTAATCTAGATGTCTTTGACGGGGAGAACATGCAAATCAGGAGTGAACCCTTAAACCTGGAGATGAAAGACAACAGTTCTAACCACTAAGCCACCATACCACCGCAATTTTTGACACTAATACATACTGTACAGTAAGGTCCATACTGTATGTATTTGGGTACATTTTTTTTTGCACTTTTGCCTCACTTTTGATGTGACTATAGTGTACAGCTTTGGCATTTCATACACAGTCCCTACTTATGGATCAGAATGTAATAACTATTATTTAAAGGAAAGACCCTGGACTGGAGGCAAATCCATTCCAGGGCATCATGCATACTCTCCCCATTCACACACTCATTCACTTTACGCACTCATTCACACCTAAAGGTAATGTGGTGTATCAATTCTGGCTCCTATACATTAATATATTTATGAAGAAACCACAAGCAAAATACATAGACATGGGGAAAAAAGATCCACACATACAATAATCTGAGCTCATCGACCCTGGAGGTGAAATGCAAGCATCAGGTACAGTTCCTTCTCTCCCTTCAGTGTTCCATCCAAAGCAATACCAAAGAAACACACACACTCAGGCCAAATATGTGAAGCCTGTAATGTAGGGGTGTGTGCTTTGGGGTGTGGGGGGTGCTTACTAAAGTACTAAATGTTCATGCATGATAGACTACATATATCTCTTTGTCTTGATTGGTTGGCATTACTGAATATATAAATGGCATGTTTTATAGAGGCTGTGGTGTTGATATGGTACTTCTGCATATCCAATTATAATGACAGGTGTCATAATGTGAGACTCTTATCACTCATCGAAATAAAAATATCTTGGAGCACAAGAGGTTAAAATTACTCCTTCATGATTCAAATTAAGACACTTAGGATTTAAAAGGGAAAAAATGAAAAGATTTTCATGGATTCCATGAAAGGTCCTCCCAGTTTCACAAGGGTTTCAGAAATTGAGAAAGTTAGGGGATTCAGATAACTTTCACATGATTTCAGACTACCATGGGCTGATAGAATTACACTCATGACAGTGGCTTGCCATGGCACATGGGACGGTGCTAGAGTCAGTGCGCATATGGTGCTAAAGCCCTGTAAGCCCATCCCTGAGGCCACCCATGCTCAAGCAATTATCCCTAATGATCCACCCACTGTGAGACGATCCCTAGAGTATTTTAAGTTGAATTACTGAGATGACCGAGTGATTAACTTTCCAAACAAAATTCAATATCCTATTTGTTCAATTAGTAACCTATATACTGTATATACAGTAGTACGGGGCCACCCCTTACTTCTTCATATTTTGCTTCCAAAGAGTCAGAATTTACTGTATTTTTAATTCTCCAGGCTTCATAAATGAAGAAAATTTTGTCTCTCAATTTTGGCACATTTTTGTCTCTCATGTTCAGCCCAGTCCCTGTACCTGAGCAGTTTCAAAGGAAACATAGTGACCTACTGTACTTTATGCCTCATTCAAGAATAAAAAGCATCTAACGTAAGGTATGAACCACTGAGAAACAGGTGCAGATGATGACAAATGATTAGTGATTAATATACTGGTGATGCTGAATGCTGAGTGGTTGGAACAGATGAGAGGGGAAATGAGGCTGCTGCTGAGGCTGTTACATACAGTAAACAACCAAATTTTTAAATTGTATCTTTAGGCACTTTGCAGACTGTCGCAGTAAAACACACACACACACACACACACACACACACACACACACACACACACACACACACACACACACATATATATAA
>JAQQZT010000037.1:30321832-30334272 GCA_030068275.1 Clarias platycephalus | reverse complement strand
ATATAAACCCTTTTAGGACAGAAAATTAATTTTGATTACAAAAAAATGCTAAGAATTTTAAGACCTCAATATAACAGACACATTTGAAATACCTGATTAATCATCATTAGTACTGAACTTCTAACAAACGACTCTTTTCTGACCCAGACAGTCATTTGTAAACACTGGTTATTTTTTTTCCTCCTTGCCTTTTTTCAGGTCTGCCATTTATACCTGTCCCCTCTTTTATATCCTGTCTGTCTCCATTGTCATCTATTTCATTGTTTTGTCTCGCTTTCTCTGTGCTCTCTGTGTGGCTGTTCCACTTGCCTGTCTGCATCCTTGTCTGGACGAGAATATAAACAGGCAAGGGAAATTCTGCATCGTTGAACTTCCATGCTAGACACGAGGACCCTTGATGTTTTGTCTTTAAGGGAAATTTCTGATCTGTCTGTGAACCGGAATATTTTAGACACAACAGTATAACAAGGCAAAATTTTCCCACAGTAAACACTGATGAATTTTTCATCTAAGTAAAAAAAAATTTTTCTCCTGAGGAGTTTTTTTTTTTTTTTTTTTTTTAACACCACATCCAATTTAGTCAAACCCAAGAAATCCAGGATTATCCCAACAGTTCTTCACCCTTTATTGCTTGTAGCTACTAACAGACTCTGACTGGAAACTCGGTAATGCCTGTATCTCAACACAGCACCTGTTTTAAAATCGCACACTATTACAGCTATAATCTCATAAATAAATGGAGCGATCTTATTTGATTATGTCACAGTAAAGCCTGCATTTACTGTAATTTACAAAGCTGGATAACAACAAAGCGCTTGTTATAAGTAAGGGTAAGAGCATATACTGCCTGTCAGACGCCATTTAGCTCCGCGTTCAGAGGGGGAAATATAATAGATAGTTATTTCTGTGAATGGAGAGCAGCAAACTTAAGAAAAAAGGTCACTTGGCTTTGGGTTTGCGTTAGTACGGGTTATTCTTTGGAAACTCTAACCACATGCTAATTACTGATTTACTTCAGACAAGCAAACAACTTAGCATGAGTGGAATGTGGAACGTTGTAAGTCTAAATTTTCTGGCGGTACTATGTATAGTTTACGATTGTCAGCTGAACATTTGTGTTGCGTGCTAATGTGAGTAGATTGGATTTAACCTTCCTAAACAAGCCTATTTGTCACCTCTAATGCAGCCGACGGAAAGGTTATCATCGCACAGATGTCTGCAGCTTCATGACGGATTAATATCTCTGTCCTAAATAATAATAAATCACAGAATCAGCAACCCGCAGACCTGTAGTTTCAAACATGCTAGCAATCATTACTATAAAACTGCTGTGATAAACTTTCTTTTCATTGTAACACGAACACCAGACGCCATACAAGTACAAGACACACTGCTGATGGTCCATGTGCATTTCACCAAATCATTTATTACGTCAAACTGAAGCCAACTCTACATCTGTGCACAAAGTTTCCCCACATATTAATTGTCTTTTTGCACTTTGTCTCGATTATTGTGACAATAAATTTGTTGTTGTGAAACAGTTCACAGAAAAGGAATTAATACTTTGATTCATAAAATACTTACTACAAATCAGCCTGGTCAATCAACTCGGACATTTATACTGTACTTTCCTATACACGAGGGTGAGTCAAAAATTATCCGCACTCGGCTTATATTCAAACTTCTGTTGACCGCACAGTCTCATCAGGTCTTTCAGAACCCACGTTTAGATATCTGTTAACAAACGTCCAACCGATAGTCTAGGAAAGTTTCTTGAAGAGAATCATTATTAGTGATGAGACATGGATTCATCACTACGAGCCTGAAAGTAATTGGCAGCGTATGGGACGGGAAACATCTTCAAGATAAAGTTCAAAAGTCAAACATCAGCTGGAAAATTGATGCTTACAGTTTTCTGGGATTCTCAAGTGCCAGGATTGGAACATTATAATGAAAAAGTTCAACAATCAACAGTGCTCGTTACAGTGAGACGCTTTTTAAGGAGCTGAAGCCTAAACTTCTAAACTGGATTAAACACAGAGGACTGATATCATTGTGACGATGCAAGTTCACACACTCTGTTGACACTCTGAAAAAACTATGTCTTGAGGTGTTAAAGCATCCTTCCTATAGTCCTGATCTTGCTCCATCTGACTTTCACTCTATGAGGATGAAGATTCACTTCTAATAAAGGAATAAAGAAAGTGGTTCATTCGTGGCTTGTAGCTCAACGTAAAACATTTTTAATGAGGGAATATGAAAGTGTGCTGACAGATGGATAAAGTGTATTGAAAAGCAAGGAGATTATATAAAAAAGTATGTACTAGTCACTTCTAAAGGTTAATTAAAACAAATTGTACAGCCAGAGTGTGAATAATTTTTGACTCATCATACATTATGCTATATATTTGTACAATAAACATAAGGTATTAACTTCCTCTGCTGGTCTGACGGTATCAGGTATAATTACTTAAGTTAATCATACTCACAATGCTTGAAAAAGTATATGACCTCAGATTTCATCTAATTCTTCAGGACTAAGGTACGGATATACCAATGAGTAGGTAATATGTAATGGATATGTAAAAATACTATTTCTAGCTTTATAGTAAATTATCATAGTTGAAATATTATGTGGCTTAAATTTCAACTATAAGTATAGATCAGTAGGGTATATAGCTGCATTCAAGTCAAACTGGGACAGAATAACAGAACACATTCCTGAGAGTAAAAACTCCCGTTATTTCTCTATATAATCCCCTGCAACACTAATGCACTTATCCCAAAGTTTCACAAGTGCTTGAATACCACCAAGGTAGACAGTTTTCTGTACGCCAGAACCATGATCGGATTCCCTGCTTCACGTCTAAAATGCTGGCCTCCCAGGAACTCCTTTAATGGCTGAAACATGTGGAAATGACTGGGAGCGAAATCAGAACTTAATGGGGGGGATTTGTCAATAACTTCTAGCCAAGTTCCTGAAATGTGCCACAGGTGCTGGTGAATGATTGTGTGATTCATGATTGATTCATGAGATAGTTCATAATTAAAAGTCCCGGATTGACTTGAACAAGGTGTAGACTAGGGCAACCCACCCATATAACATGCAACAGACATAAAACAACATACAACTTACCTCCTGGCAGACTGAGCGGTCCACATCCTTGCCCCACTGTCTCAGGATCCTCGATGTAAATGTTCTTCTTGCAAAGCCTCCACAAACCAAAATGTGCTGCCTCACAAGTACTGTTTACACTGGTCACCTTGTGGCTTAACACAGCCCAGTGATCTGACACCACGGCTGTGAACATGCACACTATGCCTATTAGGATCACCACATATGCAATCTTCAACTTTGTATTCTTTTCCATGGTGTCTCAGAGGTTTCTTCTTCTGTGGTTCTGGTGAAATACACGCAACTAAGCTAAATTGGCCTAGTGTATGGTCTATCACTGAGCAGGTCGTTGTGTTCAGCTTGATCCTGGTGGAGGTCTTGGATAGGCTCGCTTAAGCACTGTGTGTGAGTCTGAGAAGCCAAATGGCAGTGGCATAGTTTCACATAGGGAAGGGTCTGTAATGTAGCCTGCAGCTGTTGAGGTACATCAGGAAAGTTGATGACCATTCAGGCCGTCTCATATGTGTGAGCCGAGCTGCTATAAATGTTTGGTGAATCAAGCAGTCAGCCAGTTGGCTTCTCAGATTTCATAAGTCTAGGCTAGGGTGTAGCAACATATGGCAATATAATAAAACCTGAATAAACACATAAACAAAAGTGGAAAATCTGACCATACTGGTTGATGATACTTACTGTAGGCTTATTACCACTTTTGCATCTAGAGCAAGTGTTTACATAAATATAATATCCAGATTTTTTAACACTCATTGCATGATGTATCATGAGTCAGTTCAGTCCCTGCACAGTCTGGGGATTCCCAGCATTAAGATATCTGAATCATCTTATCAGTTAATCAACAGGGTTAAGCAAAGAGTAATCTTTCTTTTATATAATTTCCGGGAAAATAAGCCATGAGCTCTATGGTTAAGTCATCATTTAAAAAAAATTAAAATAGAAATACCCTTTGATATAACAGAAGTGAAGAAAGGCAAAAAAATCTCTTAAATTACCAATAGATGTGGCGGCATGGTGGCTTAGTGGTTAGCATTTTCGTCTTGCATCTCCAGAGTCCAGGTTCTCCGGTTTCCTCCCACAGTCCAAAGACGTGCAGGCTGGACTAACTGGTGTTCCCAAATTGCCCGCAGCATATGTCTGTGTACGCTGAGATGGATTGGCACCCGGTCCAGGATGTTGTTTATTTCCTGCTAATCACAGATGTTCTTTAAGCTCCTAGTTTTTCCTCAGTTCGTGTATAGCATCTCCTGGACTCGCTGTTCACTGGTCATGCTTGTTGGTTACTTAGAAGTTCCATGGAACTAAGACGTTGCATGCTGCTAATGCTTCTTGCATTCATAGGTCTTAGTTCCAAGCTCTTGACATTAATCCTAGTTGTTGTGGTCTGCTTTGGTTGTTATACTGGATTCTGTGTAATGAAATGTAATATGTCTGCTCTTATGTCCATTTCCAGCCCTCATATCTGACATATGCAAGGTCTGATGACAAAGAATTGTCCTAACCGCTTCATAATACTGATATGCTGACTCTAGAAAGACTACTGACTATACATTAGTCTTTATCTGATGCTCTGTTGTTAAAGCAATGATAGCTGCTGAGCCTCTAGGAAGAAAAAAGTAAGCTCCATTGCTATATGGTTGCAGGAGCTTGATCGTGTGTGCTATGTACATTTAAGCTTCCTGGAAAGGGCTTCTGAGAAAGCCACTCCATCACAGCAACGTCAAACCATGATTTAATGGACCACTTTTTTTCATTATTGTCATTGTGGAACATGTTTGGGACCTTATTTCAACTGAAGATAAGGTACAATGGTACAGTAAAGTATACACATTTTAACATTGTTGCAACCGCTTGAGGAAGACTCCCAGAGCATGATGGTCTGGTGTCCATGAACGTGGGCCAGGGAACTTATAGTTTATTTATTTTGTGATTCTACCACTAAGTGGAGAGCTGCCAGGTTACCTGTGCACCCATGCTTGACCAGAAATAATGTGAAATAGCAGGAAACTTTTATAGCTTACCCACCTGGGGTTCTATTCAGGAGAATGGAGAACTTCAAGAATGGAACCCCCTTGATGAAGTTCATTACTTCGTGAATAGAGGGCTGAACTTGCTGCTTCTGCTACTCAGCAAGGAAACAAGCATACTAGGTTCAACAGACCACCCTGGTGGTTCTCCACCTACAGTAGTTGTAGGAGCATACTGTACCTACACACATGGCCTTGTGTTGCTTTACATAACAATACTATCGGTTCAAGTGACACAATCTGGATATAGACATAATTTCCGCATTTTTGACTTTGGACACCTTCAAAATGGATTTGAAAGTTATATGAGGTTATAAAAGTATGATTGATTGAAGAGTAGATTTTAACAAAAACATTTAATTAACCATGATCTCTTCATTATCACAGGCTTAAAAGTAATTGGATAAACACTATACAGTAAATATAAAGATCCCTTTCAACAGAACTACTTAAGTGAATCATGAATCTCCCAATATAAAACCAAGGTGTGTTTAGGTGTTCCCCTCCGCCTCCCAAAAATTCTCCATATTTTGGTTCGGGCCACTTCGTTGTCTTCAAGTCTAGTCTCTAAACAAAGTGCTCCTCGCTGTCTAGCATTGCTAGTGATTCATTTAACATTCCGGCACATCATTTTACAAATTCAGTCAACATATTTTTTTTCCCTGCTACATCACACACAGTGTCACTGCTGTCAACATTGTTCTTAAAAAGTAAAAAGAGAGATTTCTATTTAGACAGACCGTCTAGACATGACAGTAACAGTATTGATTATTTCAAAAGGCTGGTACGAAAATGTTTTTTAGTGGTATACTGTGTAATATTATAAAGTGCTTTAAAGGAATGTGCTCACTATTCAGACCTAACACTTGTCCAGTTCATAAGTGTATTAACAATTCACTTGGACTTTTCAAGGCTCCTTGTCATGGAAAGCAATAGCTTCATGAGTATTTTTAATGGCTTAACAGTGGTACTGCTCACAGAAATTGGACTCTGTTTTTACTGGTGGCTAGCAGAGAAATCGTTCAACCAAATAGGAATCATATTAAATATTCTCTTTTTCTTTTTTAGTCTTGTACTGGATTTAATTATTAATATCTACCCTATATTGGCAAAAGTATTCACTCGCCTGCCTTCAAATACATATGAATTTGAGTAACATCCAATTCTTAATTTTAGATTAGTTTAGATTAGATTCAACTTGATTGTCACTGCACATGTAGGTACAAGGCAACGAAATACAGTTAGCATCTAACCAGAAGTGCATTTTCACAGTGCAGAATAATTTGCATATAGAAATAGTATATAGAGAGTGTATAGAGAGGTAGATTAGTTACAATGGGTGCAAATGAGCAAATGGTTACAGGTGGTACAGTAAGGAAGGTATTGTATACCATGCTAAAGAAGTTTGCATATGTAGACATTATACAGTGAGGAATGTAATATAATGAGTGCAAATGAGCAAATGAATTAAGCTATAATTATTGCTTAATTATTATAATTAACCTATTGCACCCAGTAAGGTATTATATACAGAGGAAGAGTGCAATGATTTTGATGTATGCAGTGTGAAGATATTGTATACTTACCTTTCTCCTTCCTGAAGTCAACTATAAGCTCCTTGGTCTTCTTGGTGTTGAGCAGCAGGTTGTTGTCAGCACACCACGCAGCTAGATGGTCCATCTCCTCTTTATAAGCTGACTCATCGTTGTCTGTGATGAGTCCAATCACCATGGTGTTGTCTGCAAACTTGATCATTGTGTTGGAATCATGTATAAGCTTGCAGTCGTGGGTGAAGATAGAGTAGAAAAAGGGACTCAGCACACAGCCTTGTGGTACTCCGGTGCCAAGGATGAGGGTGGAAGAGCAGCGGTAATCTGCCCGGTGATCTCCCCTTTGCAGCTATAACAGCTTCAACTCTTCTGGGAAGGGTTTCTACAAGGTTTGTGGGTGTGAATATTTGACCATTCTTCCAGAAGAGCATTTCTGAGCTCAGACACTGATGTAGGATGAGAAGGCCTGGCTCGCAGTCTCCGCTGTAATTCATCCCAAAGGTGTTCTATCTGGTTGAGGTCAGTACTCTGTGCAGGCCAGTCAAGTTCTCCCAAATCAAACTCGCTCATCCATGTCTTTATGGACCTTGCTTTGTGCACTGGTGTGAGGTCATGTTGGAACAGGAAGAGGCCGTCCCCAATCAGTTCCCACAAAGTTGTGAGCTCCAACTCCTGAAAACCAACCTGACACCAATTCCAACATGATTGTGGATTAAGAATTGGATGTTAATCAAGTTCATATGCATGTGAAGGCAGGTGAATGAATTATTTTGCCAATATTGTATATCATACACTGCCTGGCCCACCAAAAATGTCACTATTTCAGATTGGTCAAATTATTGGGCTGTACAGTATCAAGCAAAGAAAACAACTACTTTGGAAACGAAATTACTGGAACTGGCTTAAGAATCCTTCCATACAATATCAAAACCTGGAAGGACAATGCTGAACTGTCAAGTTTGGCGGAAGAAATGTGGTTGGAAAATAAAAATCAATGGAGATCACTTAACCACTAGATGAAGTTCCATGGATAAAAACCATAGGTATGTTTAATAGTGAAAGGAACACAATGTGATAAGAACTCACAGGATTGGGACTAAACAGCTGGGTGACCATGAGAAAACCACTTGTTAGTAAGATTAATCATATCCTTAAATTTGTGACGAAGCATAAAGATTAGACTTTGGAGCAGTGGAAAAGGTTATGTGGTGTGATGAGTTCAGATTGACCCTGTGCCAGGGTGATGGGTGTGTCTGGGTAAGAAGGGAAGCATTATACAGTGTCCAAGCCTCTGGAGGCAGTGTTATTATCTGGGGTTGCTTCATTTGGCCAGGTCTAGGCTCAGCAACATCATGGGGCAATAAAATGAAGTCAGCTGATGACCTGAATGTACTGAATGACCAGGTTATCACAATGACAGGTTTTCTTACCTGATGGGACAGTCATATTCCAGGACTAATATTGTAAAAAAAAAAAAAAAAAGTATCTTTGGGAGCATGAGGAATGATTTTCACACATGAACTGCACACCAGATTGTGAGCTGTTATCAAAGTTAAAGGGGACTGAATGAATCTTTGAGTGTGCAACAATTTTTTTTTGACTCAGGCAAGTGACCTGCAAGCAGTACTGTATAAAGTAAAACAGATGCTAATATAACTTCAATTGGTTCTTTAATACCGACAAATGGAGTGAAGCTCAACAAGTTCAGGTAAAACATTAAAGTCTTTGCTTTTATTTAGGTTGACTACAGTCAGGAAAAGCAGACAGAATCACAGCATAATGCACAGATCGAATCTTCCACAGAAAACATTACGAACTGTAAATGTGTTATCGATTAACAGAAAGCATTGCGCTAAATCACAAATATGCACGACCATGTCTCTTTTTTTCCGTCATTACACAGTTGTTAAAAGGTAGTGTAGTAATTCTTGGGAGAGCTATGGAACTGGAAGATTGGTGTCTTTGCTGGACCGCTAGAAAAAAAACCTACGATACTTTAGAATCAAACTTGGTGTTTATTAACCGTTGCCATGACAATAACTGTTGGGAATAGAAAGATATTTCCTCCGGTAATGCCATTATGAGATGAGACAATTTCACAGCATCCACAGAGAAACAACAACTGTCCATGTTTGATTGATCACAGCAATAACATTAGAACAAAAAACGATTTCTTGGCAGTTATAACGTCATGGTGGCGTCCTCAGTCTGGAACGTTATCAGCTGTAAGTTTTGGCTGCTGCCAGACGTTATTACTATTTTCTTTCTTTTTTTTTTTTTTAAATACCCAGGTTTCACTGTTTCTAGAGATCCGGGCAGACATCTTTGAGAGTTTGGGAATGCTACAGTAGTCTCAGCGTCGTGTTTTCAGCACTGTAGTAGATTAATTCGCCACCCCGTGGATGCTCTAATGCCTTCTGTGGTGCTGCTGAACGGAGTCCGCGTTATAAGGCAATCAGGCTTGCTTCATTAGTCGAATACTTCTTTCTAGCATGGAGTGTCAAGATATATAAGCCCCCAACGACATGGCAGGAGCAAATTAGCCACATGTTAGACCATATGTCCCAACATTTGTTCAGGATAAACAGGTTTTTTTTTTTTCCTCCCAGTTTTTAAGATCAAAACGCCAGTTCAGAGACGACGACGCATAGATTCATCAACAGTGCTACAGGTTCTATTTATAAGTTGCAGCCAATGACGTCCCTGAGCAAAAACTCCTTAAACATCCACGTAATTGTCTTCATGACTTAAGTTTTTTTTTTTTACCCTCGTGTCTTCAAATTTTTACGGAATGTACAAGACAGAACTCGTTCGCGTGAGCAGAGTCGTCGAAATGTAAACATCAGACGTAAACAAAATGGCAGTGGTGTAAAGCACAGTTGTACAAAATGGCTTCTTTACTAGCTACTATAAAATCTTCTACAAGAGGCCAAGGACAAGGCGTGAACCAGACGAGTTGACGTTCACTTGAATAAGCACCTTTCGAGCTTCCAGGTTTCATACTATCTAAAAAATTTTTTTTTTTAATTGTCATGTTAAGACAGTCCATAGTGGACATGTCTCATCTGCGTATGAACATGACGAGCAGGAGAAAGTGCAACAGCACCCATCTGTTTTGGCAGCTTTAGCATAATCAGTTATGGTGTGGTAGGTGAGTTTACATCTCCTGTATAATGTACATGTGTGTGTGTGTGTGTGTGTGTGTGTGTGTGTGATTTTATCTGTTTAATGATTATTAATTAAAGGTAGTAGACTAGTTTGTCCCTTTTAACCACGCCTCCTCTCTCCTCCTATCCGAGTGAACTTCTTTAACTATCATTCTCACCAGTTGCTCATTACTTTCATAGTTTCCAATATACAAGGGTGAGTCAAAAATTACCCGCACATGGTTATATTCAAACTTCTATAGCCAGAGTGCGGATAATTTCTGACTCACCCTAGGACTTCACAATGCTATATGATATATAACAGAACAGAATCTGGTCTAGACTCGACTACAGTAGGTGCATAGCTCCTTTTTTTTTATCATATAAAGTGTTCTAATGCAACAAAATGGATTTAAATGCTTAAAAAAAATGAAAAAAGATATGAATATGCCTTTTTTACCCATATGTGAGTGTGTAAGTAAAAAAAAAAAAAAAAAACAACACTGAACATCGAGCCCTCTAATATGGCTGAGCTGGAATTAAAATGGATTTGAATAAGGTTTCGCCATGACCTGACGTTAAGCTACATGTGGCGTTTGACATGATGTGTCCTGTGTGTATTAGCCTTGAGTGTTAAACATACTCACACAAAAAAAAACATGAAAAAACAATATTTCAATATTTCAATATTCAGTGCATTGAAATATTGCTACTTGAGCTGCAGACTGTGCATATGGATATACAGTATGAAACTGGAAGCCAAAACATGGCTCAGAAAATGCTACAACGTCGATTAGTTTATCTTAAAAACAGATGTTAAAGAAACACCGCCCCCTTCAAATCAAACTCAGACACAGTGATACTAACGCTACCGAGTACCACTATGACTATGAATCGTAGTCTTGGACCAGATGTGCATTTAAACAGGCGTGGTCCTGCGGTTAATGCCGTCTTTTGTGGCGCCTTTGGGGAAGCAGTTGTGAACTTGCAGAAAGCTGGGTGGTTCTGGGTAGGGCCCGAGCGCTCCTCCTGACCTCAGTTGGTGCTCTCGGCCAAGAGTGTACATGGAGATCTCGCCTAGAGGCAGCGCGGATGCCACCATCTTTCGTCCGACAGGCGAGTTGTCTCGAGACGGCTCGGTGGAATGGGAGCTGGAGCGAGAGCGCCGCCTGCGTTGCCGGTAGCTTGGGATTCGCATGTACGGCGAGGAAGATGACGCACCGGTTTTCAGGAAGTTGAGCCGCTTTACGTGCACTTCCTTGTTTCTCTCAATGTAGATGTTGACAGCGAGTACGCCGATGGCTTCGGCCACGATGAACGACAACGCGCCAGAGTAGAAGGACCAGCCGTAGCTGTACTGGTTCTTCTTGTCCTCGCCTTTTTTGTCGCTGGGGTCGCCAGTGTTGCTCGAGATGTACACGATGATGCCTATGATGTTGCTCAGACCTGGTAAAACACATATTTCGTTTAAAAAAAGCTTTGATTACAGAATTCGTCGAAGGTTACAACATAAAATCTTCTGCAGCAACTTTACTGACATTAGTGCTGCTGGCTGCACTGCCATGAACCCACTACACAGCCAAGTTTACCTGCAGCCACAAACAAGATGCCGGCACTAAGGAGGATGGTGTTCTTGCCGCTGTAAACTCGTCCCACAGCCACACACACTCCTCCCAGAAGCAGCAGGATAGTGCTCAGGATGGGGAAAAGGCTGGATGCTCGTACAATCCCTACACACACAGCAAACAATCGGGTTAGATTCTCTACAACCACACTGCTTCTCTTCAAACCTGAACTTCATACGGTCCCGCTATGTAAATTCATTTCACGGCAAACAGACCTCTGATATTTATTTGTGCTGGAGCTTTGAATGTCCTCACTATGGTCATTTTGCAGTTAACTTTAAGATAATCTTTAAAAACATTGAAAGAGATTTTCACATCCAATTCACACAACTGCCATCAGGAAGAGTCTTCAATTGATTTTCCATCAAAGTTGTTTTAAGATGCTGATACTTACAGTAGAAGGCATAATGTATGGGATTTTGCAGAAAAGATCAGTTATATTGTACACAGAGTTACACATTCCACTGGTTTGAGGTCCAGTTATTTTTTTCCTTCTGTAAATCCAGATAATAGTCTATTTACAGCTGTGAAGAGTTAAGATGCTTAATATAACCTAGCAAAAGCTTCAGAATCAATAAAGTAGTTAAGTTAAATACACAAAAAGTTTCTGCATTGCATTATTAAAACCAGGAAGGATATTGCTGAAGTGTCCATTTTATGAAAGAAAATATGTGTGGTTGGAAATTAAAACCATTAATAGAGATCACCTAAATGCTTGGTGAAGTTCATCAAAAACCGACAACAGAAAACAGAGATATGTTTTAATGTGAATTGTATATACTGTATTTTAAACCCTTACGGAAAAAAATATGGCAATATATTGTAAAATATAACGCAATATATTAAATAATACATTTCCATATATAGGAAACTAGTATACAGTATACAGTGGTGTCAAAAGTATTCACATTCATTACTTGAGTAGAAGTATGGATACTAGGGTTTAAAAAGACTTCTTTAGA
>JAQQZT010000037.1:30300167-30315185 GCA_030068275.1 Clarias platycephalus | reverse complement strand
ACACACACACACACACACACACACACACACACACACACACACACACACACACACACACACACACACATTCACACACACACATTCACACACTTTGAACAATTTGGGAATGCCAATCTACGTATCTTTGAACTGTGGGAGGAAACTGGAGTCCCCAGAGGAAACCCAACATGCAAACTCCATGCGCACATGGAGGCGGGAATTGAACCTGGCCAGGTATCGAACCCAAACCCTGGAGGTGCAAGGCGACAGTGCTAACCACGAAACCACCATGAAGTGGCATGCAGTCATGGGAAAACAATAATTTTATATGATTTACTATATGGTTGTCTTTATTTATTACAGAATGACGTACATTTTACTCATTTCTTGCTGTGTTTAATGTTGCTGAATGTTATCATTTATGTTACACCATCTATCTCTTTTCTCTCTGTTGAAGTGAAGTATTTTGAGACAAAAACACTGCTGATTATCATCGTACCAAAGAATGGCTTCATGGGATTATGACAGATGTACAGATGACTATGTAGGCTTAACATGAAATTAGTTTGAAGAGTTTGACGAAAAGGCAAAGCTAACTTTTTAACCGAAAAAGTGCTGAAAAATGCTAGTTATTCATTGTGAAACTATGCTTGATGACAGTGTGTGTGTGTGTGTGTGTGTGTGTGTGCTATACTTTTGTATGAAGCAAATTGGCGCATTTTTTCTTGAAAACTTGAGTTGGACTAGAATCTTAGTGGCTGCCTAATAAATATATAAGAGATAAATATACATTTTTACATTTATACAGATATCTGTAAAGCTGTTTTGTTACAATGGCTTTCAAAAGAAATATATTAGAATAAAGTTAATTGAATTCAATTTGCCATTTGAATTGGCTATATGTGTGTTTGTGTACCATACCACAAAGTAGTATAATAAGAAAAGAGTAGCATAGTCAATTAGTAAAATGTATTCAATTATTTGTAAGCACAGCCTCAGCTCAATTTAAATGTATCTAGATGAATTATTAATTAAAACTCATGCAGGTATGAAAGCCAGTATCGCCCTTTCCACCAGTTTGCCTCGGTGAACCACACGACTGCCGGATTCTAATAATTCATTCATGGAGTCTCAAGGAGCGATGCTGATGCTCCTTTATCGGCTTTATGCATGTTTGGAAATACGAGCAGCGAAGCAGCACAGCGAATGCCATTAGAAAGCAGTGAGTCATTAGAGTTTCGTTAGAGCAAGCGCACAGTCCTACTGCCGTCTCAGTTATAAAGTACCACAGTCAATTCTATAGCAACCCCGTGTCTACACTCGAGGGGAGTTTCCATAGCAATCAGAGACCTGTGGTTGCTGGGCAACAGCATCAACTACTGGATAGTGCAGGGGGGCTTCTTATGTCTCTGACAGTTCAGCTATACAGTAATTACACTAATAATAATTATATTTATTATTATCATTTACTTTTAGGTATTTCGCAGATGCTCTTATCCAGAGCGCCTTACAAAAGTGTTTAAGTTCCACCATAGGATAGATTCTTACACTGGGTTACTAACTTTGTTTTTTTTGTTTGTTTGTTTGGAGGAATTAACCCAAGTACTGAAGAAACAAATATGTCTTAAGTCATCATTTAATGATTATTATTATCAAATGAATAAAAGTCTAGGTGGCACGGTGGTGTAGTGGTTAGCACTGTCGCCTTGCACCGCTAGGGTTCGATTTGTGGGCCAGGCTTGATTCCCGTCTCTGTGTGCATGTTCACCCTGTGTTTTCACCAATTTTCTTTGGTTATTTAATTCAAAAAGCAAAACTCATATTCATTACATGTAATATGAAGTATTTCAGTATTTTAATATAGATGATTATGGCTTTCAGATCATGAAAATCAAAAAATGAAATATATCAAATATTTTACCTTAAATCAGTTCTAAAAGCATTTACAGTACAGAAATTCTGAAAAGTTATTTGCATTTATGTGCCCCATCCTTGGTGAGGACTCCATCAGTGTGGTGTGGCATGGCATTGTGTTCAGCCTGTAGTGCTGCTAGGGCGTTATTGAAGACCATGTTGCCTTGATAGCAGCCTTTATCTCATCTGCATTTTTAGGTTGGGTATTTAACCTCTATGGGGTTCAAGTCAGGTGAGTTGGCTCGCCAATCAAGCACAGTAGTATCATGGTCAACATGGTCAACACACCAGTTAGTGGTAGTTTTGGCACTGTGCGCAGGTGCTACTGTACGTCCTGTTAAAAAGGAAATCGGCATCCCCATAAAGCTTGTCAATAGTGATGTAAAATCTCCTGGAAGACGCTGCAGTGACTTTTTCTCCTTAGCCCAGATAGGCTGCTGCTGATGTTGTTTCTGGTTCAGGAGTGGCTTGACTCGAGGAATGCAGTAGTTGTAGCCTAATACACAGTTTTCCTAAGGACATGTGTGTATGGTGGCTCTTGATGCACTGATTCCAGCCCCACTCCATTCCTTGTGAAGCTCTCCCAAACTCTTGAATTGGCTTTGCTTGATCCTTGACTTCTAATGGCTGCGATCATCCAGTCAACTTTGCATGGATATGCTTTGAGGCAGCGTTGCACTACTGTGATATTTTTAAATGTGTGAATCGATTCTGAATCAGAAATGGACCCAACGATTTAATGAATGCGATCAATCAACAAAAGATTCAATCAAATAATCAATTAATTTGCACAAGTATTTTGTTTACAAAATAAATAAATTATGCATATATTCATCTCTGTTTTTAAATGTATTTATGGTTTCTGAAAACGTGTCAAAGTACAGTATGCTTTAGGCTGATATACCCTATTCTGATTATTCATTTAAATTTTAAAATTTTTGGTAGTTTGCCGGAATTCACACACACTGACTTATGAGCCACCACACATATCTGATCAGTGGTGCTCCTGTGGTATTCCACTGAAGTGAAACATGCTGACAAATTGACCGCAGCATAGAGATAATCTAACTAGAGTAAATAATTGTATATCTACAAAGAGACTGGTCCAATGAGTGTAAAAGCCAGAGCTTTGTTTACAGATAGACATAAGACATGAAAGAATTTTACTTTATCACTGGGGGATCGTGTAATATTTAAACAAAATTTTTTACAGATAAACCTAGATGTTCTCCAGAGTAAAGACCCATGGGTTACCTCTGGCCAACAGAGCAAACTCAAAGCTTCAGAAAGGCAAAATAAATGTGAAAAAAACTTTTTGTCTGCTACTGATTTAAATATTTTTCTATCAGTTTAAGTTTAATTATACAGTATATATGTGTAAAGATATTTTCTCCTTGTTGGTCTTGTGATATGCAAAACTCATGGCATTATAAAATTCTCAGTGCAGGAATTATTGTAGCTAATGAGGAATAACATTAGCATTAAATATTATTAACATTAGCTCACTAACTACCCGCGACTGACAGAGCTGGCAATGGACAGTTAGCGATTGACAAAGTACTTTTTGATTCAAGTATTTGGGCAAAAAAACGTGACAAAGGGAAAACCACGAAGGTCTTCGACAGGTCTGAGAAACTTGCGAAATTTACTTTATATTTCTGCTATTCCACTTTAGAAAATCAGCTAAATTCCAGGTTCCAGGATTTAATCCCATATAATATTAGATGGAAAGCTATAGGGTGTACAGTCATTAGTTCAGCACACCATATAGTGCGCATGTTCAGAGGTTAGTGAGGGATTTGGGATTCAGCCGTTCACCACGTGTAGAACGTACAATGCATCTCGTCCGATTAGGTTACTTGGACATAACTAACTTTTGTATAATCTGAATTAAAGCTAAATGTTTATAATTTATATTTTATAGGTACAATATTCTTTTTTTTTTGTTAAAAATACTAACAAACTGTATAATTTGCTTGCTCTGTTTGCTCTTCAGGGACTATCTAATCATTTTGATTCATACAGTACACAATTCCATTTCATACAAACTTCCATAATTTCTTCTGATTGTGTAAAGCTGCTTTGCGACAATGACAATTGTTAAAAGCGATATACAAATAAAATTAGTATTATGTAGCTGAGGAAACTCATTTGTAAAATTGTACTGTGGCCCAGAATGCACGTTGCTGTTGTTAAGCCGGCCCTTACTGTTAGTCGATTTTACAGACAGCTTTTCACATCACCCCTTTGCTGAGACTGTTAATACTGCAACCTAGTGCTCATAAGAGGTTATTACAAAGAAGGTAGGACAGCGGCTGCACTCGTGACCGTTCTCGAAAATCATTATGAACTGGAATTATGAGATGGACTCCTTGCTAATGCTAACTCTAGTTAGCCTGCAAAGTTTTTCCTTATCATTGTTGCCTTTGGCTTGGTCAGTGGAGGTCAATGCAAACCTATATCTATATCTGAATATCTGAAATATTCAGTCATGTCAACTGGACTTTCTTTTTAGGTAGAAATGTTACAGTACACTACTCATCTTTAGACTGAAGAAGCTACTAGGATGAAGCAAATTGGCGCATTTTACTGTCTCCTGAAGCAAATATGTCTATGTCTATATTATGTCTATTGTTAAAATATTTATAGGCATTAAGTTGAATTTACACACAACTTGAAGTTATTTAAATCTTAATTTCAGTTATTTTGGCGCTTCATTCAAAATTTTATTCAGCTCCACCTACTTAGTTGACAATTTTATTTATTTATTTATTTATTTATTTAATGTTACACCCAAATATATTGTTTAGGATCAAAAACAACTTAACATGTTTTAACAGATTTATTTAGCAGATTAAATTTCAAGAGAGAGTTAAAGCATTCATTAGTTATTTGTTGAAAACTGAGTTTGCTTGATTTAAAAAAGAGTCTCATATGATCATATAAAAGCAAGCCAGTGTTTGAGCTTAGTGAATAATAAGGTTCTGTCTGTGTCTAGAGCTGGTGCAGTGGGCAGCGTTGCTACCGTACCATGGTCCCTGGTTCAATACTGCTCTGGGGGTACTGTCTTTAAGTTTCCAGGTTCTCTGGGTTCCTTTGATTTCCCCAAAAGATGTGTGTGTGTGTGGATAACATGACTACTGAACAGATGCATGTAGGAATGATGTTGGAATTATGTGTTTGGTTCCTTTAACTCTAGAGGTAAAATAAATGTAGATTTGAGAGAGGAACATGTTCTTCACCCAGACAAAACCTTATCATATTACAGATGGGGAATTATTGCAACTTGGAATTTTAAACCAGTATAAATCCCCAGTTCAGCTCACTCACTCATCATCTATACTGGTTTATGGAGACCTGGGGCCTTAGTGCACGAAGTGGGGTACACCCCGAACAGGGTGCCAATCAATTGCAGGGTACACACACACATATTCACACAACCGGCAATTTAGCCTTATCTGCATGCCTTTGGACTGTGGGAGGAAACTGGAGTACCCGGAAGAAACCCACCAAGCACTGGCAGAAAATGCAAACTCTATGCATGCATATATACATACTCTGATTTACTGAAGGAATCGAACCCAGACCCTGGAGGTGCAAGCTGACAGTCCTACCCATTATACCACTGTGCTGCCCCAGTTGAGCTCAAGTGCTTTTTAAAAAAAAAAAAAAAAATCTATGCATTTAGTTTTACCTTCAATACAGCAGATCCTCCAGAGGCCAGAGTGTGTCAGGTCTCCTTTGGTCTTTTTGGGCTGCAGCAGGTTATCCGCTTCGTCCGCGCTGCTGTTGGTGGCGTTACACACGTAGGCGCGCGAGTACAGCCAGTAGTCAGTGCCGATGGCCACCGTCATGAGGCTGAAGGCAGCGAACGCGCCGAGAGCCGTGAGGAGAGTCTGAGCGCCGCGGTCACAGCGAGCCATGGCCGCGCGGACTCATGCTCATCCGGCACGCGCTGGCATCAACGTTCGCGCGCGACGCACGTGCCGAGCGCGCGTATCCTAATCCAGAGCTAACCGTTGAAGTTACGAACAAATATCTTTTTTTTTTGTTAAAAATATAGTATTATATCTGGGATTGAAAGCCTGAGCGACGCGTCGCCGAGCGCGCAATGGGCATCAGCACAACGCACGGGCGCACGTGCGGATCCGGTAATGCGCGTTCATTCCAGTACAAGAGCGTTAAGTGGAAGCAAACTTCACACCGAGGAACGGCACCGGCGCTCTTTCCCGCGCTCACGCGCCCCGTTAGTTTCCACCCCCTCTCCGTTTGGGAACTGCGCGCGCGCTCGGGTAGCAACAAAGCCTTAGCGAGTCACTTTGATGATTCGACTCTCAAGACACTCGGTCAGTCTCACTGCATGACTCCAGTATCACAAGATGATAGACGTGTTGGGTTCGTTCTCTTTTTCCTCCTTACTTTTTTTTTTTTTTTTTTTAATATAAGACTAATCCTTTTTTATTAGGATCTATTATTTTATTGGTGACGATCAATGCCTTTTCCAGCCTGATGGAGCACTTTGCCATAAGGCATAAAATTATAACTACTGTAAGTGCTCAAGGAACAAAAACATCGAAATTCTGGGACCATGGGCTGGAAACTTCCCAGAACTTAATCCCACTGAGAACAAAATAGTCATTTAACCAATGACTAAAGACCTACAGTAACTTAGATATTTGGGTTAATCCGCCCCCACCAAAAAAAACACCCTTCCCAAATGATGGTACTTAGCTAGTAACCTAGTAACCAGATAGAATGATGGAAAAGGAGAGCATCTGCCAAATACCTAAATGTAAATATCCATTTCATTATTTATTTCTGTGCAATCAGCAAATAATCATACAAGCAGTGTATAGAGGTCTAAGGCCATACTGGTTTAAACTGACAGTTAGGCAAATAATCATTCTTTACAATCACGATGAGGAAAAAAGCATATACATATACAGTACACATACTGTACATTTACCTTCTACCTGTTACTGTGACCAAACCTAACTGTTATCTCTCATTTTCTTTGCTTCACTCTCATCCTCTGTTTCTCTCTCTCTCTCTCGTTCAAGCTGCACATGGCACACCTGAGCTCCCAGTGAGACCCCCTCTGCCCTCTGGACCTGTCTGACTTATCACATGGCAGGGGTGGTTAAGTGGTTAAGGTGTTGGACTACTGATTAGCTGGTCCTAGGTTCAAACCCCAGGACCACTAAGTGGCCACTTTTGGGCCCTTGAGCAAGGCCTCAACTACTCAGATGTAGTAAATGTAATAGTCAAAAGCACTACATAAATAAAATCTGAGTTGAATTGAAAAGCATTTCAGAACGTACAACACACCAAACACTGAGGGAGACGTCCTACGACAGCAGAATGAATCAAGTTTCAATCCTGACAGCCAAGAACTGGAATCAGAAGTGGTTCAGTGGGTACAGACAAACTAGTTTGGACGGTTTTTGATTCTATAGTCACAGAAAAAAAAAATTATATTATTAAAAAAAAATTTCACTTATCTTAATAGAAGTATTTATATGTGTTTCTATATACAGTAGCTAGGTACAATTTGGGGATTTAAGCATGGTTTAATGATTACTCGTGACTGTTTACTTACGCTCCACAACATGAGACAGAGAGAGAAAGAGAGAGAGAGAGAGCGATGTTATTTACTTCACCTCACAGTGGTTTTCACATGATTATATGACAAGATGTTATTAAATGCAAGTTGATCTTTTGCACTTTTTATTGAATGTATTTGAATAAGTATACTTGTGTATTGATTTTTCAGTGACCCACAAAAAAGTTCCTTTTGAAGCTGTATGACATAGACTGTCTAAAATAGGAAAAAAATATATATGAGTCAGCTTGTCCAAAACTTTTGATTCATTCTTGTACATGAATCTATTCTCCTGGTTGACTCAGTTAAGAGAGTCATTCAAAGAGACCTGATTCTTTTGTGAATCTCATGTTAGGTGTCAAGCTACTACACTTTTTGTTTTATGAGTCAAATGTTTTAGACATTTCCACATTTCAGACGAATGTTTTAGACTTCATAAAGCACGGAAAGACAGATATCACAGGACCATGGAGTTAGAAAGCAATCCCAAACTTTTGTGCGTTAGTGTGTATGCTTATATATGCTTCATATTTTATATATTTTTTCAAACTTTTTTAAAGGAAAATTATATTTTATTGAATTGTACACTAATACAATTTATTTCATTGCAGAAATATCTTTCTTTTTAGGTCACAGGCAGTCATATAAGCATTTTACTGCCACGGCTGTGTACTGTATGTGATAAATAAAGTTAAAATTTGATTTGAATTTGATATGTGTGTCAGCTGAACTTTGGAATGCATTTTTGCATGAAATGAAGGTTGTTTAAATTGTACTGAAATTTGCTTCGGTATGCAAAGCATCTTCGTCATACAAACAACCTAATCGTGCATAACTGAATGCTGGATAAAAGTTGTTTGCATCAGAAAGCCAAGTGATGTGAGTTTACATATTTTGCTGTGGGTTTATTTTTTATTTATTTTTTTAGCAAGATTTAGTGAAGACATAAGCACCATGGGTAACAAGAATTTTAGCAAGGCAAGTAGCTAAAAAAAAGGGATCCCATTTCAGTTCAGTTTTTAAGAGGAATCAAAAAATTAAGGGTTATGTGAGGTTTAATGTCTATTTATTAGATATTATTTGTTATCTTTTCTAAATGTTTTAATCGTTTTTATATGAAAAAATATGATTAAAGTGTTGGAAATTGCTAATATTGGTAATATTTTTAGGTGGCTGTAAGGGATTATCTGGATTTACATTATTTCCTATGGAAAAATATATTCATATGTCCTTGGATATATTTAAATAAGACTAAGATCAAAACTAAATAATGTTTACATTTTTTTTTTTTAGTGTTGTGTGTATACCTGAGCATGATGTCTCAGTTTCATCATTGATGCTAAAATGCTTGCTTTTTCTCATGATCATATTAGACTTGAAACCATGTGTTATTACTATTGCAATTTAAACAGTAGCCTCATTTCCATTGCAGTGTGAACTCTGCTGAATGAGGGCGAGGCGGTTAGTGTCTTCAGAATTCTAATTATCATCTCCTTCCAGCTCCTCTCTCCAGCTGAGATCACCCCATAGCGAAAGCTAGTTTGGATAGCTCTAGAACAGTACTCTAAATTACACCAGACCTGTATGTTATAGATCTGAATGTTACTGCACATATGTGAGGTATATATATATAAATTATCATTTGGGAGCTTCTCTGTTTTTGTACCCCTATCAGGTCCCTTCTCGGGTCGGGGGAAAGTAATCGGGCCAGACAGGAAGAGACAGAGACCGCTGTGTCTGCGAACATTCTGAATTGCGTCCCTTTCACAGAGGCCCCCAGTTCCTGCCACTCTGGATTGCTTCCATGCACCCGAGAGAAAAGCACCCACGCAGACAAATAAGACAGCGCACACAGCTGAGATGCGGCGTTTCCTTTCTAACTTCCATGCCTGTGATGCACATCAGCCACGTCTGTGATAATATCAGAGAAAATAATGGAAGCTTCAGGCCATGTGTGCTTACCTCAATAATGTACACCTATCTTATGTGGACAGTGACTTGAGCAATTACTGACAGCGCTCCAAAGAGAGGATTCTGACACATTGCATTAGTTAGAAGTGCTCAGCATGTCGCAGGTCTCATCTGGGTCAGCAGAGGACATGTTAAGCAGAGACAGGATTTTTTTTTTTTTTTTTTTTTTAATGGTGGAGTAGATGTGACAATCTACATATAGAAGGCGCTATGTGTGTATTTAGTTTTTCATTCTTCGATTTGGCTGTAAATTTATATATATATCATAACAGGTTAAATATAAAATATGAGATGTTATTAAATCATTGTTCTTCTTTCAGCTGCTCCCGTTAGGGGTCGCCACAGAGGACCATTTGTCTCCATCTATCTCTGTCTCCCACATCTTCCTTTGTCACTCCAACTCCACCCTCACCACATCCATAATCCTCTTGTAACCTTCCTCTTTTCCTCCTCCATCTTCAACATTCTCTTCCCGATATACTGTACCCCTCATCCCTCCTCTTCACATGTCTAAACCATCTTAATCTAGTCTTAATCATCTTAATTTGTCCCAAACCGTTCTACCTGCACCTACTTGTCCTTCTAATATACTGACCACCCTGTCCATTCTTGTCACTCCCAAAGCAAATCACAGCATCTGGTTTTTCGTCAGTGGTATTAAATCATTATAATTGTTAAGTATTTGTTAGAATTGTTAAGCTTTTTTAAAATGAGCTATTTTCATTGCATGTGCTACCCAGAAACACCCCCATATTGGAAGTGATGTCATGGGTTTATCACGTGACTTCACGAGGATGTTCATTAGATGTTGGCATCAAGGATAAAGCTGAATGCGTAACTTCTCTGTATGTACTGTACAGTGTCACATGTTATATTTAGAAAACAACACATTCATAAATGATGGAATGAAAGCTGTCTTAGACACGGTGCAGTGTTGTGAGGTTTTGGTCAATATGGCTCTATGATAATCCTGGGATTTAATCACACAACCTGTAGGGTGCACAGTAACCGCTGCTAGCTAACTGCTTAGAAACCACCTACTGTAATACCTTAGAACATTAATGGCAAATGATTTTTAAACGCTACTACAGTACTAATTATGACCCAGTCCTTGCTTTGCCATCTATTCATACTGATTAAATAGAAATGTCATTCAATCATCCTGTATTTTCTCCCTTTCTTCTTTAACATTCCCATTAACTCATGCTTCTTTTGTCTTGCATGAGATAAGGTCTGCAGCTAGAGGTCACTCATGTCCCAGGGGAATCGAATTGCATTTTTTTTTCTACTGGAAATAGTAATAATTCTTCTACACTTTGAATTATTGCCATTCATGACATGCAGGCGGATGCATTTAATGTCACTATATTTATTATCCTATTGACAGTATGTTAATTTCTACATTGATGAGGAAGGGAAAATGTGAAATATTGTAGATATTGGTATTAAAGCAGAGATAGTGTTACTGTACCACCCCAAACACATCCGGAGATCTTTTATCCCCTTTTATACCACAACAATTTGCCTGCAGTACTTTTTTTATTTTTTATTAAAGAGCAAATAGCAATTATAAATGTGACGTTTAATATTGTGGACTGCCAAGCAAAGCAAGTTACAGTAGCTCCTGTTATCACTTATGCTGTAGCAGGAAGAAACAGAGCTGGTGTTACAGAAGTACAGCCATTCAATCAGAATTGAGAATTCAGCATCTCAGTAGTGTACATTCCAATCTTAAAATATGAACAGTTATCAAATCTAATGTCTCATATCAGCTGGAGCTCTGGAGCGATCAGATGTAATAACTGTGTTTATTACTGAGCGTCAAACACGGTTTTAATTTCTCTTTAAATTGAATTCAAAAACAGCTGCATCAGACAGAAATATAGCCTCTGAGACAGATAATGAGAAGTCACATGAGGACAGACCGACTGCACAAATCTGTATTGAGATGCTGAAACTGTCATCATGCTGTGGTATTACAACACCGATAACGCGATGTAGAGATTTCTTTTCATCTGCACGCTCTGCCTGATTCGTAGCACAAGCACATCTGATTTCCCATTTCAGCTAATTATCACAGCGAATCGAGGTGTGGGAACAGGAAGAACAAAAAACCTGTGCAGAGTTCATGTCAGTTCAGGTTTAGGCTGAATGTTCAGTAGCATGTTAATTTAGATGTGAACTACTAAAAATACTTGGGATGTTCTCTGACTCAAAAAGGATAGCAACTTCATGTAGCTTTAACATATTGATAATAATTTGTAAATATTGATAAAATAAATATACTGCTTATTCTGTATAGGGTCACGGGGACTGGATCCTCTACCAGGTGCATTCTGAACAATTCTGGACCAATAAGCCCAACTTGCATGTCATTGGACAGCTGGAGGAAACACAACAAGCACTGGGAGAACATGCAAACTCAACGCACACAGACCTGAGGTGGGAATCAAACCCTCGACCCTGGAGGCGCTTGGCCGCAGTGCCAACCACAATGCCTTCATTCCGCCTAAATCTACTTAATTCTATCTAATTAGTTTAACCTCAACATACAATTTTTTTAACCATTATTTATTATTATAAATACATACAACGCAAATTCCGAAAACGTTGGGATGTTGTTGTTGTTGTTTTTTTATAAAATGAGCCAATATTTTATTCACAATAGAACATAGAGAACATAAATATTTAAACTGATACTTTTACCCACTAAATGAGCTCATTTCAAACTTGATGCCTGCTACAGCTTTCGAAAAAGTTGGGACAGAGGCAACAAAGGGCTTAAAAGACAAGAAATTTAGAAAACTTTCAGCTTGGAGAACATCTAGCATCTTACGTCGGTAACATGATTAGCCCTAAAAGGGATGTCTTAGTGTGGCAGAGTCTCTCAGAAGTAAAGATGGGCAGACATTCACCAATCTGTGAAAAAAGTGCTTAAAAACATTGTGGAATACTTTAAAAACAATGTTACTCAACGTCAAATTGCAAGGCTTTAACATCTACAGGGCATAACATCATCAAAAGATGCAGAGAAACGTGAGAAATCTCTGTGCGTAAGAGACAAGGCTGATGACCATCGTTGGATGCCCGTGGTCTTTGAGCCCTCAGACGACACTGCATCACTCATCGGCATGATTGTGTCATTGACATTACTAAATGGGCCCAGGAATACTTCCAGAAACCCCTGTCAGTAAACACAATCCACCGTGCCATCTGCAGATGCCAACAAACTCTTTATCATGGAAAAAGGAAGTCATACTGTATGTAAACAAGGTCCAGAAGCCCCGTCATGTCCTGTGGGTCACGGAAAATTGACTATTTTAAAGTGGAAAGGTGTTCTATGCTGAGACAAGTCCAAATTTGACCTTCTTGTTGGAAATCATGGACACTGTGTCCTCCATGCTAAAGAGAAGGGAGACGGTATGAAGGTGCATACGGTAGGGGTAGCATGCGTGTTTTGGAAGACACTATGAATACCGAAAGGTATATAAATGTTTTAGCGATGTCTCTTTCAGGGAAAGCCATGTGTACTTCAGCACAAGTGTTGGGACCAAATTTGAACACAGTACAGTATATTGCTTTAAAAACAATACTGTAGAATTGACTAGGGAAAAAGTTTCTAATGATGCACACCGGTGGCCAAACATATTAAGACAACATATGGCATGCATTGTAGTTCTCCCTGTGCACACAACAGGTGCTACAACACTGATTAGTTCTCGACTACTGACTGAAGAGTTCTAAATGCTAATTAGAATCAGTTAGTTTAGTTAATGGATGGAACAAATATGTGGCAGCACTTTTACTTTCTGAAGTCCACCACTGCACAAAAATTGCCCAAAGCAGACAATCAAGCAGCCAAGAACTGAGAAAGCGACACCAGAGTACTGCAGACGGCTTTCTGATTCGATGCCCAGATGGATCCAGCAGATTTTGAAAAAGAAGAGTCTACTACAGTCTGTAGACTCACGGATTCACTCATCATCTATACCGCCTAATCATGTGTACAGATCACAGGGTGGGGTACACCCTGGACGGAGTGCCAGTCTATCGCAGGGCACTGTGCAGTATATACAGTAGAATGTGTTTATATGTAGACTGTTGCACAAAAATTTAATTGCAAAAAATAGCTAATTGTTGTTATTGTTTTAATTGTCAATATTTAAAAAAAAAAAATTTATGTCAGTAAACATTGCAACACTTTTAAGGCAATACTTTTGGCTAATGCTGTATTATAACTGTAAAAAGAATTGTATAGAATAACTAGCTACAATTTCCTGCAAATTATGTTTTTTCTGTTTGTTTGTTTTTTGATGTTCATTTAAATAATAAATTATAACAAATACCAATAACATTTTATTTAAAAAAAAAAAAACTTTTAAAAGATAATATTGTACTGTAAAGTGTTTGACCATGAAAAACTGCAAAATATATACATTTATAGCCAAATCCTGTAAATCCATTCTGAAATAATCGTACACAAATAAATGACTACATTTTTAGAACTAAAGTAATCTTGAAGACCCCTTAAGGACTTGTTATGGGGTTCTGAGTTTTAAAGACTTTCTACAGAAGACCTGAGAGCTAGTGTTCATGATTAATGAGAGACCCTGCACTAGAACTTCTCACGAAATAAAACACAACAATCCAAGTCAAACTGGTACACAGTTAATCTCACATGCTTTTTCACATACTGTACTGTATGACGGCAGATACACACCGAACACCACACCAGTCCTATTAGGCAGAGATTGGGCCCGGTGATATTCATGATGGTGTTTACGTAAAAGTCTTAAGACTTATTCTTTAAAATGTTTTAATTATCAATATTCTTATCTGTTCATTATTTCTTTCTTGAGGTCACTTTGTAGAAGCGATGTAACAGACGTGTGTGAGGAAAACAGCCAGAAGGAAGAATGCAAAAGACAGATGCAAGGTATGACAGTATCTTTCAAATAAAAAAGTTTAAATAACACAACTTGTCATATCAGGAAGATTTTTGGAAATGTTCGTACAGAAGGTTATAGATTTCACACAGTATAAAAATATCGCTTAGAAATTTAGAGCAAAACTTTGAAGAAAAAAAAAAACCCTACAGTATAAAGACAGCATGTCAAGGCTTTGGCGAACCAATGTAACTAGGGAATGTGTTACGGTAATTAATTAACAACAATGACCTTCTATCATTTCGGCATTATTTTTTAACCCTTAGTGGTTCTGCATCAGAAAAAACTACCGGTTATTTTCTTCATACGAGTCTGCTCTCTCTTCTCTGACTTGAGAATTGTTAGTGTATGTTGAGGAGAGCTCTTTTGATAATTATCGTGATGGAGATTTTAAATAATAATAATAATAATAATAAAAGAGTAAATTAAGCTGTGATTCTTCGCACATAACATGGTGTAAGAGTCTGGTATCCTGGTCAGGCTCTTACATATGCTTCCTGACACACTTCAGAGTAGTGAATAATGGAAAACACACACACACACACACACACACACACACACACACACACACACACACACACACACACACACACATATATATAATGA
>JAQQZT010000037.1:30261882-30275961 GCA_030068275.1 Clarias platycephalus | reverse complement strand
CTTCGAACTGCTTCACACGAGTCGTTTACGAATCATTTAGAAATGGGATAAAATTAAATCTATTTTTGGAGAAAACTCAAGTGTTTTTTGACCTTGCATACATGTAAACCTGCTTTAAGAGACTCATAAAGCAATATTAGCAACCTTTAAAATGGCATAATAGGGGCACTTTAATTCCCAGTGCCACATTTGGCGAAAACCAATCACGGCATTTCAGCAGAAACCCCTCGTACTCACTGTCATGCACGGCAGTGGAGGGGTGATGATTTGATCTTGTTCTGCAGCCACAGAACTTGAACATCTTGCAGTCATTGAGTTGAGCATGAACTCCTCTGTATATTAGAGTATTCTAGAGACAAATGTGAGGTCATTTGTCTGACAGTTAAGGCTTGGTCAAAATTAGGTCATGCAACTGGACAATGATCCAAAGCACCCAAGTAAATCTACATCACAATGGCTGAAAAATAAAAGAAGCAAGGTTTGGCAATGGCCAGTCCAGACTTTAACACAACTGAAATGCTGTGGCGGGACCTTAACAGATCTGAGGATAAGTGAATGCCGAGGAACCTCAATGAACTGAAGCATGAATGGATGAATGAACTGATGTTGTGAAGAATAATGGACTAAAATGATATGAGAGAATGATAAAGTCATACAGGAAATGATTACAGTACTTCAAGTTATTGCTACCAAAAGATATTGACTCATGGGGTTACTTACTATTTCCTACATGTTTTCTTTTCTTTTTGGCTTCATTTCTGTTAAATACTGTATATAATGGCAAAAAAATTTGTTCATCTGAGGTTGTATTTGCCTAACACTAAGATCCTTGATAATTATATTATTTCCACACAAATACACACTGAATTAAAAGAGGAGGTACTAACTTTTACACAATTGTACGTACAGTATAGGTCTATGAGTGTACTGTAGAGGAGCGTTGATTTCAATTGCTGATTATTCAATTTTGTGTTCTAATAACATACACAAATAAAATAACCGTTTTTACTTATGTAAAATATAATCCAAGCAATGTTATAGTACCTGGAATTGTCAGGGTTAACCCCTAGAGGGCACCTTGTGCCCTGAGACTCTTTTTTTGTTTTGTTTATTGAACTTCATTTCCCAGAATGCACCTTAGAATGGGGTCACTCACCTGAACCGAGGTGACTGACTAATTAGTGTGGCTATGAACGCGCGCGCAACCCCCCCATCACGATGCCGGCTCAGCATCGTGATGTCTATCGGCCATCGGCGATGGACGATGGCATCGTCTATCGGTCCAACCGTACTGTACACTTCTCTCATTTAAGACTGCACATACTCCAATAAAATAAGAGTTTCTGAACTTTTCCTTGTCCTCTTCTACAACACACATTGATGTTATATTTTCACATTACATATGCAAAATCTGAATGAGGATTATATGGTCATTTAATATTCGATTGGTTCATACCGAGGTTAAAAACTTTGAATTTCAAGCAAATAATGGACATCTAGCCTACTTTACTGCGGTAAGCTGATGCCTGTAGGTTAGCATTCACTCTAAGATAGCAGAGAGCATAAAGCGCTGAAAAACACATCTGGATGGGGAAGTCCACACTGTATACTTATCCTGGCAGAATTAAAAATAGACTGTACAAAGTACAGTAGTTCTCCATTACACTACATTCATTAATTATACATGAACTGAAGAATATAGCACTTATACCTTTACCTGCTTGTTACTATGGAAATAAGTTCAGTAGCTAATCAGAGCAACATCATAGCCAAACTAATGTAGTTACACAATCAACTCTAATCCACCACAACAAAAAGGAAATGCCACCTTGTCGTGTTACCGTGTAGCCACAATATGAAACTTCTAACTGTTACAGTATATTGGACTGTATTCGATTAGAAAAAAATATCCCGACACGTCTGTACTATTATGAGAAAAACACTTATACAGTAGTATGATGCTTTAAATCAGCCATACACAGCCAAGAGTATCCAGACACCTATAGTATTTAAGGGCTTACATTGCTCACTGATGAAAGTGTCAGAATAAAAAAAAATGAGAGAACTGGGCATTCTGAACAGGTCTCAAACCTTCAACAAAATATCATTACAGACGTCAGATTTAAATTAAATCTGTTAGAGCTGTAACAGCTGACAAAAATTCAAAACGTGCAAACTTTACCACTGTTGGACTCTGCAGCAGTGGAAACCCATTCTTGGAAGTGCAAAATCACACTTCACTGTCTGTCAGGTCAACAGATCAGTTTTTATATGGCAGCTGCCTAGAGATTGCTACCTGCATCAGTGCTTGATAAATGGAATGGCCTACAGAACTTGGCTGGCCTGACCCCAGCACCTTTGGGATTATACCAGCTGACCCAGTGTTAGTTCATGACCTTAGTTATGCTCTTGTGGACAGCCGGAATAGAATCCCTACAGTGACACTTCCATATTTAGTGGAAGACCTTCCCAGAAGGGGAGACAATTATTATAGAAAAAGGGGTTACAAATCCTGTTAATAGAACATATGCCTGAATAATATGGAAAAATATACTGCATATTGTATATAGTCAGGTCCATACATTTTGGAACAAAGAAACATAAATGGCTTTTGGTACAACACCACACTGAATTTGAAATAAAACAGTCAAGATGTGAGTGAAATCAAGATTTTCAGCTTTAATTCAAAAGTTTTGTCAAAGGTTTAGCATTAACCATTCAGGAATTACTGCCATTTTCATACACATTACCATCATAAACAATAGAACAAACTAACATAATTACAAACATAAGGTTTGCCTTTAATACTTGGATGAAAATATTTTGCACTCAAGAACTGCCTGGTGTCTGGAACCCATGGACCAAATGCTGAGTTTTGGAAGGTGCTTTGCCTTCAGTTGCTGCTTGTTTGTGGGCTTTTCTGTCTTCAGTCTTGTCTTCAGTAAGTGAAAAAATCAAGCTCTGTTTGGTTGAAAGCAGGGGACTGACTTGGCCAGTGAGGAATATTATTATTTAATTATATTTAATTATTATGAAATCATTTATTTGCCTTGGGTACTTTTCACTGTATGTTTTGTGTCATTATCCATCTGCAATATGAAACAATGTCCTATAAGTTTTGCAGAACTTGTCAAAATCTGAGCAGAGAGTATAGCCCTGCACACTTTAGAATTCATCCTGATAATTTTATCAGCAGTCCGGTCATCACTAAATATCAGTGACCCGGTTCCATTGGCAGCCATGAGCGTTCATGTGAACAGCTACCAAATGCAAATGTAACACTCAGAATCTGGGTGTTGGTGTTTACAGTATGTGCGATGCTTCAGAGGTACAGTTGTGCCACTGCAGATGCAACTAGTCATTGCCAAAAAGGCTAGTTTGCAGGCAAGTGTGTTAAACAAAAGGAGAGAGAAAAGTGCCTTCCGAGACTAGGAAAGTAATAGCTATCCTAGGACATGTGCTGCTTGTGGATGAAATCACTTTTAATGAAATCACTACCACATTTGATTTACATTAACCTTGAAATGTAAACATAACAGGTAATGTAATCTGGCAAGGACCCACCTCCAGGACATGATAGGTCACTGAACAGTTTTGTTTTGACAAATATGAAAATGTGCATGCTATGGCCTTGGGAAATTTTTAAACATGCCGCATACCACCATCATCAAAGCACCAGCTAAGGGAATTACTTTTGAAACAACACTGTTCTTTACTCCAGTACATTTCCAGGAATTTGTTAAATCAAGTGGACCAACGCTATTCGTGTGACTTATTGTGGCCCAGCACCTTACTAGAACATTTTGTGTTGGTTTTCATCTTTAACATCTGTTGATAGATTTCTTAAAATCAGTTCATTTGATTTGTTCCACACAGCGTGCCAAAAAGCCAGCACAGGTCAATAATGTGTGTGTCACAATGTCACCAAAATTGTCTCAGAACTCCACTTCCCATAACATACAGTGACTTACTGTACAATCATGGTCTCCTTGGACTACAACAACCCATTCAATGTCACCAAAGCTCTTATCATGCATAGCAGTATCAAATCAACACGGCACCATTTAAGCACAAAGTGATTCATTGCCTGACCCTGTTCTTGATTCTGCATCATGTTGTGGACATGCATTTGCATCTATTGCTGGGTCTGTATCCTGACAGAGTGCTTAGGCTTATACTTGCATTCATTTTAGCCAATGATCTTATATTGATAATGAGTCAAACCTCTCCAGTTCTAGCCACAGATCTGAACAACTGCGCTAGAGGCTTGTACAGTGGACACTATGCATGATGGATTTTCTTATGGCCATACTGGAGTTTAGTCCACATCCTGTGAGTTCTCGTCACATTCTATGCGTTTTTAGGATGCAACTTCAACTGTTTAAATGACCTCCGATCAGAGTTTCTTTCTTTCATCCTTTCAGGTTTTATTATTGTGTTGAACAGTTCTTAACCAAATTCCAGTAATTTTAGCAGTCTCCTTAGTTGCAGGCTAATAATTTGACCTTTTTAAAACATAGTAATATATTTTCCACAACACAGGATACTGTATGTCTTCCAACTAGGGACTTAAATTAGTTGAAAAAAATTAATTGGCCAAGTATCGTTTTTTTAAATGACCAAAATAATAAATTGCACTTTTGTGTCCCATGCTATATGTTGAATGCAAACTGAAAAATGAATTAGTTTTATTGATCAATTGGTGCCATCACAGAGGGTGTCGAGAGCAGAGGTTCAGACTGAGACCGAGACCCAGACTGGCAGGCAATATGGCACATGCTGTGTTCGTGGTCACAAATGCTCTCCAACATAGAGTTATTTCTGATGACAAATTAGTTGCTTCTGTTTTTGTCTGTCATACTAGCGAGACATGAAACAGCTCATCGCCATAGCCTCAGCATCATACTGTAGCCAGCTTTGTGAATCACCTTCATCTCCAAACTGCCATTTCTCACAAAACTTTCGGTCTGCTCCTTTTATTTGTGTGCTTTTGTATGGGAGGTTTGCTGACACATTATAATTATCGCAACATACTAGCCAGGTACTTACTTAGGCTAATGCTAGCAAGCAGAAGACAAATTGCAGCCAGGTGACTACTCCAAAAGCAAACCGAAGTGGCATGGTGGCTGGTGTTTGAGTGTGTGCGTGTGTTTGTATCATTAAATGTTTGTGCGTGTCAACCTGCCCCAAGAAGCTCAGACGTGCAGGCAGCAGTGGAGCAGGAGAAAGAAACTACAGCTTCACCAAAATGAAGACTTAAAAAACTTAATTACATGCCTGTTTTGTTACATTTTCATGCCATGCGGCAGACAGTCCTCTGAGATTTACTGGCCAAAAAGAAAATTAACCCGCCTGGTGCATGGTGGGTGTTAATTTCACTCCCTGCTTCTGACATGGTTGTTTAAGAAATGAGAAGCTAATTACTTCGTAAGTGGGTATTGGGGTTAAAAAAAAATGTTAGCAGCTGAAACTTATAAATCACTGCAGAAACCATCCAAATAAAGGCTCTTAAATATTTGCTTATTTAAGTCCAAATGGTGGGCTGTTTTTGGCCAGGCAGTGTACAGTCATGAACTGCTGATGGGTATAGGTCACAAGCTTGCTGCTTCAGGCTTTTAATGCAGTGCTGTGGCTTCTGCTTATTTATTTCATAAAATTTGTGTCCTTTTTAGTGATTGCATACTAGTTTTTGAGTCATCTAGTGGGATCTAAGCAGATAAGATGCTTTTGTTCACTGTAGAACAGGCTTTCTATTTATGGCAATCTATTTAACTTGAGCATTAACTAATGCCAAAAAAACATCCAATTAGTTATGGTATGCTAAAATAAAAAGCACCGTAATAGCTTCCTGATAAAGACACGCACTTCCAAACATTTATGCTTTTTTTTTTTTTTTTTTAAGGTGTATCTGCCCAGCTACTGTTTAATCCCCAGAAAAAACCTAGCAAGGTTCTGAATAGCAAATCAGAGGCATTAGTACTGGGCAGTTCAGTGCCCCTTAGGAGACTGTGTTTATTCAGCTTGCTGTGAGCTCTTTGTGTTTATGGTCTCATACTGTGGATCATAGTCTCATTTTGATCTCCCATTCTCTTAGTTCCGGCTCTGTCTCTCTGCAGCATTAATGTTGCAAAGCCTTTTTGTGCAAGCTTTAGAATTCCACACTATTCTCTGATGAATATCAATGACAGCAGTTTGTTACTGGCGAATGAGTGGCACTAAGTGGTTCCAGATGGTTTGAATTTATGTGCCCTTTAAATCAAATATGAAGGAAGTGGAATGTCTGTCTCACTTGTGGTTATTGTTTGTTCAGTCTTATTTAAAATGATAGTTTACAAGATCTTTGCACATAGGAACCAATGACATGACATTGCCCATTTTCCTGCAGCTGATGTTTCTTCCATGAATTATTATGCCTGGTCTCAATGGAATACTGAACCATGTCTGATTTATGCATGATAGCAATTCACACAAACACCCTGGAATCGAAGACTGTTTTGGGCAAGAGCAGCCATGTTATGATGAGAAAGGTACCAGCTTTTCTGCTTCACTTGTCTCCTCTATCAGCATTCCAACAACACTTTAGGGATGTTAATCATTTTCTTGGAATAACTGGAGAGGTTATTTAATACACACAATATGTTGCAAACAGGGTGGAAGTAATATTTTAATATGATAGTACAACATTTCAACTAATTGTGTGAGAAAGAATAACAAAAATATGAGCTGGAGATAAATAAATGATTTATGCTTCAGGATTTGCAGAGGGAAGTACTCCCATCTATGAATAGAAATGCATGAGTTCATGTCCAAGGACTGGCAGAGGTTGATAAATGTGAGCCAGCAGCCAAAGGATGCCAGTCTGCCAACGGGGCTTTAACCTCTAACTGCTTCAGAGGTTCCCAGGAGGTTACTCTGACTGCTACATGTCAAAAAATCTTCTCAACAGTCTTCTATGACAGTCATGTCCTAAAGTGCAAACTTCCTTCCTCACTGGAACTGACCGGGAAAGATAGCAATCATTAAGTATAATAATAAAAATATGTAAATGACTATATTAAATCATACAATTTCTTACCACAGTACTGAGGAGAAATCTTGAGCCACTCCTCATTTCTTTAATTCTTTAAAATTAATTTAAATTAATTATGTTGATTCAATTTAACAAATGGGAACATATGTTGCACATTGACTAAAGATACAATTTAAGAATTGGTTGTTTATTTAACAACTTCAGCAGCAACTTCATTTCCCCTTTCATCTGATCCAACCACTCAGCATTCAGCATTACCAGTATATTAATTGCCGGTCTGATCTGGCCATGTTAGATGTTTGCTTTAATGCTTGATCGGTTCACAGGTCACTGTATTCAGGTCCAGGTTCAGGTACAGTACAGGACTGAAAATGAGAGCCAAAATTTTGCCAAAAAAAAATTAGAGCTAAAAAACGTCCTTCAGGAGGCCTGGAAAACTATTCAAGAGCAGTACATTAAAAAATACAAGAATGTCTGTCTCTTTGGAAGAAAAATATGAAGAAGTTGTGGTTTAGGATTTTGTTGTGGGGTTTGAAATTCTGTGTTTCTAATTAATAGTGAGCAGCTCGTGGCAATGTGGGTTTCCCTCTTTGGCTCTGTGCCTGTGAACTGGGTCAGACCTCTTTCAGGTTAATAAAACACACAAACACACACACACATACACATCAGCTTTATTTAAACCACCAAACTTTCAGCAGCTCTGCCCATTTTTCTTTCCATGTCAATGATGGAAAGAACATGAGCATATAGGAAACTCCAAATAGGGAGGAGATGGGAAAAACGTTGTGGAAAAACCCCCAGGGATGTTGAAACTGTGGAAATCTGTGGTGCAGATACAGTATAAACCTGGAAGAACAGTCTGTGTCAGGTTCTTTACTTGGTAAATATGTGCATGGTTATTTTTAGATAACAACGCACCGTGCAAATTAGTTTAAGCCTACGATAATAAGCTTGTGTTGCCCATTTCCTAAAGAAAACAGATGAGCTACTGACCTGATTTCTGCACCTGTGCATACAAAGGCAAGCTGTACTCTAACAGCAACTTTATTTGTTGAAAGAATGCACATTGATGAGTGTCTGCATAGTATTTAATTGAATAAATGAATGAATGAATAAATAAATGCCAATCATCATCACTCATAGAGCTGTTGGAGCTACAGAGTTTTTGGACCAGCAGGTAATATATAATGATTTTCGCCTGCATGGTGAGCTTACTTATGTCAGCGTTGTTTATTTTTTTTGATAAAATGAGAGCACCATCAATCAGAAAGAGTGAGAGAGAAAGAGAGAGACGGGGCAGTGCTGACAGAGGCCACACGTGTCTCACATGCACACACACACATATGGCGGAGCAAGTGCCTGGAAAGTGTTGATGAACTTGGGCAAGGCGAAATATTGGCCTGAAATATTGCAAAGGTGTTTGTTTTATTTTGGTTATTCCACTGAGTGTTGAAAGTGTGCTAAAAAGTGCTAGTGGGAAAAATAAAGCAAGCCCGAAGCTCTGTCAAAGTCCATCTGTCTCCTGAGTCCTCCTTCACACCCACCTTCACACACTGTGTTTCTGCAGGCACATATTGCTAGTAGACTCATGGAGCTACTGGACCCCTAGACACTTTTATTTTATTTCAGACAATTCCAAATGGATTAAATATATATTTTTCCCCATTAAACCAGGCACAATAATCCAAAAGAAAATGTTTATGTTTACTGTCTTTCAAATCAGTCAGGCCTAAATAGAGTAAAAAGGCATATGACAGGCAGTTAAAAGACTTGAACTCCAAGTGCTACTGTAGGTCAGACAAAAATGAAGCCGTGATCATTAAGATCATCCCTACGGTGAAGCATGGTGGTGCCAGCATCATACTAGGGAAGTGGTAGGGGCAAGGTCAGAATGAAAGAAAGTACAGTATAAGTGCAGCCAAATACAGAGAGATCTTTGAATAAATCTTTCATCATAGTGCATATGACCTAGAACAAGATAAATTTTCAGCACAACAACCCAATGCATAAAGAGCGACTGAATGAACATGATCAGGTCTGCCAGGAGGATTAAAAAAATGGCCAAAATCCATGTGTGCACAGCTTGTTGAGATTTACTTGAGAAAACCTAAACCTGTAATAGTTTCCAAAGGAACCAACTAAACGTCACGTGATCTCAACCGCGATAAGACGATAGATCAAAATCTCTACCGGTTGACAAATTTCTACCGGTTAACCGTGTATACCGGTATATCGCCCACCCCTAATATATGCATTGATCTATCAGTAGAAAGAGACCGCCATAGGTCCCAGTTATCTGGTGGACCATTCTGAGCACATTAGTTACTCTAACATGATAGTGATATGGTATAGTGTGTGCACTGGAAAAATTTGTTATGCATAACTTTTTTAATAATTTTTTTTTCACGCAAGTAAAATCTGTATGGTAAGCAAAAATAAATGTTTTTAAAAGTAAAATAAACCATTTATAAAGCATAATATCAATATGTAAAATTTACACAAGGCCAAAATGATTTTTGAGTGTGTAGACCTAAAATGAGTGTATCAGACACAGGCAGTGTTGACAGGGTTTTTAAACACTATACACTTCCTGGATGTTGTTAAACACACCTACCATGCTGGGTCAACTTGTAGACTGTAGATGAATTTTCGCTATTCATAATTTGTAAGTTGTGCTCTTACACCTCATCAGTGATCATTTTTCTTAATATTGACTATTGTCTTAACTTTGTTACCTGTGTAACAAAGTTACCTGTGCAGTTTACCTGTGCCACATAAAAAATAAAGTAAATAAATAATAAATGCACTGGGGCGTATTGGTTCTACCTTGGTCCATTTTTATTGAACGATGGGGTGAAGACGGGTTGCCTGCAGGTTTATTAGACTACTGTACATCTGTTAAACTGGCTACATTACATGCCGCCTCCAAAACATGAACATCATAAATGGTTCCTAACACTTCTAACCAAGAAACCCTTAGCCTCTATTAAATTCATCACGCCCATGTTTTTACACGATTTCTCACTCATAGGCTAATTTATACTCATTTATGCAATTTTGAATACACTACAGTACTTTCATGTTTCCGTTTGCTCTAGGGTACCTTTCTCCTCCTGGCTTTCAACGCTACATTACCACTGTGTAATCATCACACACACTCACATTTTACACACAGCTTAGTCTAATCTATTTTAACCTCACTGAGATTTGACCAGGAAATAGTCTATCCCAGTTCACTATTATTAAACATGTTATCTTCAATATCTGTCATATATATTAATGTGCAACAAATTATGTAAATAAACATTACTAGCCTGATCCTGGAAAACTAAGCCGACAAAAAAAGCTGAAAGGGTCCTTTCCGTTACAAGAAATGTTTAGCAGGCGGTTAACTCAGGTAACTCAGCTGCTTAGCCTAACCATTGTTATACTGACATGATTAACCAGAGCAGTTTAATTTATAATGTGCACGTCAACATGTGAATGTTTTTCTTCACATTTCTTACATCTTTTCTTTTCATCTGCTGGGATGTGGACGGATGCGTGGCGTCTTATTAAAAATCACTGACTGAAAATGCGTGGTGCATTTTTACTCATCAGTTTACTATTGCTGTAGAAATCAGAGGAAAGTGTGACAGCTTTGTATCACATGATATACAGTACAGTAGCAACAACAATTGACTAGACACACTTACTGGTATGGAGAACATGCAACCATGTACTACAGTATATGCCATGATAATATTACAGGTTTAGATACATTTAAAAAATGGTGCTATGCTTGCTAGCTAAAGCAAATCATGAAAATAACTAATGCAGATTTTTTAAAGGCAAAGTATAACAGACTGAAATAAATATGATATTATGAGCATTTCTTTTGTTATAACCCTGTGGTATTCAAGCAAATTCTGTAAATATCTCATTACATACAGTTCCAAGATTACAAAGATCTGAATGGTGACAGCAGTTGCCTTTTAATGCTTAACAATATGGCAATTTGTTATGTGTTGTTAAATAATTGAGCTTTATATTATAATTTTAACTAGTGGTTCAGAAGATATCTCTTTTCTAAATTTGAAGCAAGAACAATAAACCCCATTTTATTTAACCCTTCTTTAACCAGGTGGGAAAAAAAATTCACTGAGGTTAAAAAACTGCGACCTGGACCAAAAGACAGTATACAGTACATGAGTTCACCAAGCAAACAGTTTGTCAACATGGCAGCATAAAAATGAGCATGGCCATTAGCAGTGTTAACTGATGGAGCTGGCTTTTATATCCTTCATGGATACTGGCCTTTAATATCCTGCCATAGTCCTAAATTTGGATTCTCCCAGTGTTACAACTTCAGCTAGATTTGTGTCCTTCCGTACAATGTTCCAAGGTCAAGGGGCAACATTATACTATTTGCCCAGCTCTTTCCTGACATGTACTTTAGCCAACTGAAACTTGTGAATGAATGAATGAATGAATGAATGAATGAAGGTAAGCTGGATCAATGTATTTTAAAAGAGATTTACAAAAAAAAAAAAATCAACATACTTCTTAGTCCATTGTGTTTTTATAAGCCTTTTTGTTACTAATCAACAACAAATAGATGGCAAATAAAATTACATATCTATAAAAGTTAGTGAAAACTCTCCACACAGTAAAATTTACAGTGTTGAATTAACAGCTTACAATGTTTATATGTAGTAGCAATTAAAAATTATGAACACACCAGTCAAAAGTTTGGATTTATTCTCTACATTCTAGAACAACATTGCATTTTATTAAATCTATGAAATAACACATATGGCATTAGGTAATTAAGTAACAACAACACTAACAACAGTCAGTTATTTTAAGACACGAAGGTCAGCTGCTCTGGAATAGTTTTTGCAAGAATATTATTGTCAAGTGCATTTGCAAAACCCACCAAGCACCATGATGAAACTGTCTCTCATGAAGACCATATCAGGAAAGCAAGACCAACACTTACCTCTGCTGAAGAGAAGTTAATTTGAAGTTACCAGTCTCAAAAATCACCAGTTAACAGCTTCACATTAGAGCCATTATGAAGGCTTTACAGAGCATAAGTACAATAGCAGACACATCTCAATATCAACTGTTCAAAGATGATTTTTTTTTCAATTGGGAGATTTTTTTCAATGCTTCAGCAATGGTTTACAGTGTAGAAAAAAAAATAAAATTAGAAAAGACGGATTTAGAAGGTGTGTCAAAACTTTTGACTTGTAGTAGACGCATATGTCTCTATCCATGTACACTTGTTTTAGTCTCCAATCCAATCAGATGTCTTTAACTAATTAATTTACACAAATGCATGTGAATGCAAACAGTGCATCTACTACAGTAGCCAATTTGGTTCGTCCCCGTCCCCCCCCCCTCATGTTTATATTGTCTCATATCCAGTTATTATTTCTTAAACACATTGCTCGTTCCACATCTGGACCATGACTCTGTCCATGTCACTGTCCATGGTGCTGACATAACATTTATTGCACACAGGCTTTATAATCTCGTTGAAAGCGGTAAGAAGAAAAAACACAGCATGTAATGAAGCCTTACCTTTGGCACTAAAGCTTTGTAAAGCAAAATCAATATTCTTTCATGCCGCATTAGCATGCAAATAGCCTGTTTAGATAATGGCAGCCGGAGGGGCTTACATCTCCGATATGATCCTCTAAAAGATTAGAAAAAAAGCTTATTTCTAACTGGCAGGACTAATCTTCACAAATGGATGAATGCATTACATATCAATGTCTATCTATCTATCTATCTCACGAAAAAAAAAACATTAAAGGAGATAAATGGGAAAAGTAATGTCTAATTGATTATTTTAATTTAGACACTTCAAACTTGTTTTTTGTTACCTTAAAAAACTGGAACAGAGTGAAAGTTTAGGTTTGTATCAACCAGCATGAACAAACAGAAGGATTTGCCTTGAGTTGACCTTGAGTATGTGTTATAGCCTGTAAAATATTTCCTATTTAACATTATGCCATGGCAACAACACTCAATATCTATGTTACTGTAGCATAGTGGCTATTTTTTTTTTTTTTATCAGTAAGTTTTAATTTAAATAAACAAACAAAAAATATTTTAACTGTGTTGTAAAAAGTACAAATAGTCTGAATTACCACGTTTATGATTTTTTTAATATCTATTCCAAGTGATGTTAATGTTTTATAACTTCCATGTTTATGCCTATGATAGATACGAACTCTTGGGAAAGAAAAGTATGAAAACGTTTAGAGACGTATTAACCCCTTACCAAATTGTTATTTCTGAATAATTTGGTATAATTATTATTATTAAATAAACAGCGTGACATACCTTCAGGAGTGACGGTTGGGCTGTTGGGTGTCAACGGCTTTCCCCGCGCGTGCGTTTTTCACTCTGGTCTCCGCGTGCAGAATGGAAGGGGGGGGAAACGCGGGAAAACAGGCTGCGCGAGACGTTTTCTCTGAGATGACCCAACCGAATCCGTGACGAAATGAATTAATTAATTCGGATTTTAGTATTAGTTTTAAGGTTAGAGACACTTCTAGGAGTGAAACGCGGCTGGGAAATTCGTGAAGTTTTGCGCACCGTAGACGACGTGAGGTGTAGAGCGCGCGCCTCTCCCGTACACGGCTCTCCTGACACTCAGCGAGTGTACGGGAGAGACGCCCGAGTCACGTGGTATATCCCCCTTCACTTCCCCTCCTGCCCCCCTGTCCTCCCCCCGCCCCCCTCTAAGTATAAAGAATGGAGGAGGAGGTGAGGAAATAAATACACTGATGGGGGAATAAATAATTTGGAGTCAGGTGGAAATTGGAGGAATAATCTAAAAAGAGCAAAACAAACCAGTATTTCATTTCAGCCTCCTTTAGTCAATCCTCCCAGGTAATTTGCCTCTACTGAAATAACAAATAATATAAACTAAACACGGCGGCACGGTGGTGTAGTGGTTAGCACTGTCGCCTTGCACAGGGTCCGGGTTCGATTCCCGGGGCAGGCTCGATTCCCGTCTCTGTGTGCATGGAGTTTGCATGTTCTCCCCGTGC
>JAQQZT010000037.1:30240275-30252235 GCA_030068275.1 Clarias platycephalus | reverse complement strand
CATTTGCCATCTCCACATCATTGCATTCAGTTTTTATTCACAATTTGTTAAGTGTCCCAACTTTTTTGGAATCCGGTATGTACCTTGAGTTTTCTATATAATCCCCTGCTACAGTACACTAATGCACTCATTCCAGCGTTTGACGTTAGTGCTTGGTAGAAAGGTAGAAAGTTTTCTCAGAAAGCCGTAAACTGTGAACATGTGGAAATCAATTGAAGTCAGGACTGTACCGGGGACGTCAATTTTCAAGATCAGGCATTAAAATCAAATGTTCACGGAAACAACTGCAGTTGCTGTCCAACTCAGCTCGGGCCGGATTAACAGACGTACAGTACAGCCTTCTTTACAGTAGAACGTTTGCACCATTTAAATATTTTCCTGCGTATAAGAGTCTCATCACCGTACTGTGCATGAAGTCTTCTATAAATGTCGATCTGTAAACGTCTCAAGAGCCTTCATTCTCCTGCTCATGAGAAGAAAAGTCCAGGTTCGACTGAAACACCCCTCGTACATTAAAATTCGAGTAGCTTACATGCTAAAATCTTTATTTTTGGCACAAAAAAAAAAAGAAAAAAAAAATCTGTGAAATTTTAATTAGTTTGTCTGTTTTGCATTTTTGGGATAATAGTTTTAAAATATGATCTTTAGTTAAAATACGGGTAACGTTAATTTTACAATCTTGTCTTTTAGGGCAGAATCAGTTTTAAATCAGTCCTGAAAATCTGCTATTATGCTGAAATACGTTTTTCAAATTTGGCTTTTTTTCATTCTTACTTTAAAGCTTTTTTCCCTGCAAAATAAGAAATAAGTTTAAACATTTACCCCTTTAAATAGTACAGATTAAAACACCACCTTTACCACCTGTTATTTTTAATATTAGGTATAATTTTTTGTATGTGTGAGATTAAAAAAAACAAAACATTATTTTTATTATTTAAAAAGCATTTTCACCTTATTTTTTTCACTTACATAATCACAAAATATAAAGAAGGAAAAAATGAAATAATTAAACAGCAGGTTGTCTGATTCATCCTGAAGTGCACTTGATTCTGTTGGTTGAAATGGATTTAAGGAAGGAGTGTCTGCTTTAGGATAGAAACTGAATCTGCTTTAATAATTAGTTGTTTTTTGTGTGTGTGTGTGTTTGGCAGAGCCAAGTACGAAAAGTACACAACGTGCAGGAGGAACACGAATTTGTATTCAGTAGAAAGAGCCAAAAAGACGAGAATTTTCATCACACACACATATACCCCCGCATGCTTGCATACACACACATACACACATACTGAACGCACACAGTCAGAGGCACAGGGATGGTTTGATTGCTAGGTAAGGCAAGACAGAATATTCCATCACTTAAAAACAAACCGAACAAGCAAAGCAAGCAACGTTGAAGAAATCAGTAAGCAGTGGCTGCCTACACGGCTGGGGAACTGCACACACCCGCGCATTAATAGCACTGTGGTGGAATAATTATCTCCTCTGAATCCAGACACACAGAGGAATATGGCTACATGTGTCTACCACACACAGGTTTTTAAATAAACACTTACAAGTGTGTTGGTGGAGACTACACAGTTAGTGCAACACTGCTATCGTCGGGCTCAGTTATCGGCTTGGCACTGCTGAGGGATGACGGAAAAAAACAAACGCTTAGGAAAACCAAAAGCATATGGAATAGATGTGAAGAGTAGTGTGACGACAACTTAATGAATATCAAAGGAGGCATAAACTGCGATGTGCCAATATATTAACCGTGATGCCAAATATTGTACAGTTGTTTTTTTGATAATTGAACTGGGTTGCAACTTATAGGATAAGTAAGGACTGATGTACATATTTTTCTTAATCTGGGTAATTAAATAATTCCTACATTTTAGCGGGTTCTTGCTTGTTGTCATACCACATTTGGAGCCAGTTTTGTGCTGGCGTTCCATGAGTACTCATTTGGATTGGGGTCTAGAGTTTGGACGGCGGGTCAGCGGCCTTGTGCTCTTATGCACCGGGTGTTCTGGTGCCTTTCTATCGTTGGCCAGCATTGACGTTTTTGGCAATTTGTGCTGCACTGGCTTTTCTGTGGGATCGGACCTTTGGTTCCTGTGGGTATGGGTTAACCTTTAGTGCCCTTTATCCTATTATACTTGGTGATTAATGTTGATCAGTTCACTTGGCAGTAGTGGTGATGACCTAACAGCTGATTAGCGTAAAACAGTATTTATCAATATACAATATGAAGCAGCTGTAAGTGAAGGCTGTTTTGAGGTTACGGTACTTTCCTGTTGAATTTGAGCCCATTACGTTGCTGTGTAGGAAATTCTCGTAATGATGATAACCAAAAAGTTTTAAAAATGAGATCGTAGGACCAAACTGTGCTTGAGACCTCGGCTTAACGCAAAAACGTCAGAAATGGGTCAAATGTTAGAAGCTACAGCCTGGCAGTTTGGACAATCCGCACAATACAAATTTAAAGACCAAAAGAAATTCAATCATTTCATTACTTTTAAGACAAAAAACATCCCATTATTTAAGATATCTCGTTTGGCACATTGATTAAGTCCATGCTGTGTGATCTGGAATGCTTCAAAACTATAAGTATCTATATTTAAGTACATATACAGTATATACTGCATACTGTATGTGTCCCTGGTTTAGTAAAAGATTCCATCTTAACCAACATGCAGGCTGGAAAAGCCAAGGCAGCCAATCAGCTCAAATCTTTACAACCGAACAACAATTGCACAAACAACATAGCCTGTTCCAGACATGTTTGGAAACATACACAGGGTTCTTTTATCAAGCGTCTGTGCTGACGTGTAGCGCACTACCTTTAAAAAAAAAAAATTTTTTAAGTAGGTAAAGCTTTGATGTAAACCTTAGTACATAAAAACTTCAATACACAAACATGTATCTGTGTTTTTTTTTTCTCACACATATACAGTATACACTATTGTTCAAAAGTCTGAAATCATCAGTCAGAAAATTCTAAATGAAATTTATTAGTAATACAAACAAATGAAATTTATTTCAGATCTATAAAAAGATTTTAAAACGACAGTACTGCTAAACTAACTTAAGACTTTTGTAGAAATCTGTAAACTGTTGCGTCTAGAATAACAAATAATTATTTCCAGAAGTTAAAATGTAAATTTTTATCTAAAATTACTACTGATAGCAATTTTATTGGCTGATAATGATGTGATTTTTTTACCCTATAATTGACAGCATACAAAAAAACATTATTTGTGAATGTAATGAGAAATTTAATTATATGTATATAGTAAACATGGAATATTAAATAACTAAAATAATAAAGGTTGAAGGACTGTCTCCAGGTTACTGGTCAGAGTTTAAACATTTTTTTTTTTAGAAAAATAAAATTCCTACGACTGAAAATGACAATTCGACAGCGAGTTCGAAGACGATCACATGCTTGCTCTAAGACACGAGCTACTTGCGTATTTCACATGTAACAAGAAGAGCGGCTGTTTAAACAGATTCAGTAGGGTTGCGTGCTGTTTTTTTACTAGCGTTTACTAGTGTTAGCGCAAATGTTTTACTCACTTAGCACACAACACTTTTTACTAGATCAGATTACACAGAACTGTTTCGCATCCGAAGTGGTGACGTTGGACACCAACATCGGATACACAGCATGCACACAGGAGGGATCATCGTTATTATACCCCAAAATGTTTGAGAGCTGCGGGTTAAAAGTGGCTGTAGCAGGATTTGAACACGCAATCTCAGGATGACACAGAGCAAACGCGCTTCAATTGTCCCACGTTCTTATTGTTACCGCTAGTCTAGGAATGGACCAATCGATTGGTGCATATCTAAGAATTATGGTGTTTTTTTTTGGTGTTTTTTGTTTTTTTGGAAAGTGGAAATCAAACCGTTATGTGGAAACACTTGTACTATAATTCTGCTATAGTTATTATACACTGACAGTTCCAGTATACAGTATATTTACTTTATTTAATTTTGTTCGGTCAAAACTAAACAATTAACTAATTAAAAAAGCCCATAAAATACATTTCGGTGTCTGGAAAAAGAATTTATCATTAATAGAATTTAGTGTGCAAAATATTGATAGTGCACAACAAATAAACTGTATTTTTCCTGTGTCACTGTAGTGATTTCGCAAACATGCATCTTTTGTATTTAGTGCTGATTATTTACAAGCTACAAGGTACATACAGTAATTCGACCATTGCGACAACTTGTACCTGTAATTACTGTAGTGTCTATAGTAAATGTGACTTTGTAACATCACATTATGTGATTCCGAACCTTTGAACAGTAGTGTAGTACACAGTGTATATACAAGTACAGAAACGTTTACTTAGCAAGCAAGGGACAGGTACAACAGGGCTAAAAAGGTGATGAAATTGTTGCGTAAAGCATTTTTCCTAAAGTTAACATCAGCTGATTAAAACTCAGGAACTGCACAGACAGTAACCTCAGTTATTCTAGGGAACTCCTCATCACGTCATAAAAACACATTCAGTTGTTGGTATAAAATTTTTTAACATGCTACCCATTCTCTCTCTCTCTCTCTCTGATTTTTTTCATTTTTCATTTTATTTTTTATAACCTAGAAGTATTTACAAAATCATTAATATACTGCTGCAAGATTATATCGAATGATCACTAGTAGACTAGGAAGAGAAAACATTTTAAAGAAATCCAAAAGAGAAAAAGTAGAAAGATGATTTCAGCAAGTACGCTGTGTGTACTGTATGTACTGTATAACTGTAATCACACGAACATAATACTCTGGAGTTATTCCAATTTAAGAGCATGCAACACATCGTGTGTGTATGGCAGGAACGCCCACACTTCATTCCCTCTTAAGTCATCAGGAATTAAATCTGTATGTATTAAAAAAAAAGAAATAAATCAGTTGCATGGTATGTTCCACAAATCCCCATAACCAAATGATAAAGAATTTTGCAAATTATGTTAAATAAAAGGGAGACTTGTAAGACTTAGTATTTTAAAAAAAAATTACTTTGTCAAATGTTAAATGTGTTTTCTTTACAGAAACAGGTAGAAGAGAAATGTAATATTCTCTGATCTTGATTTGGTTTTGATATTTTCATTAAGCAGCGTCATTTTAACACAAGTATTTTTTTCAACAAGTTTAACCTAGAAATTCGAGAACTGACATTCTATCTGATAGATATGATGAAGTGGAAAAGCAAACTAGATGTATCTATTAAAATCATTAATATTAATCCTACGGTACAGTGCCGTTCAGCTAATTTTCCTGTACTGTACGTTAGTCATTAAGCTAATTAAACATCTTCTCTATGAGGGTTTGTTACTATCTTGATGCGTTAGTAACCGATTTCGCTTTATTGTTAAAAATCTTCCTTCATTTAATATTTATCGCTCGATCCGAGCTCCTTAAAACTTCGAACACTTCAGAGCATCTGCTTGTCAACAGGAACCAAAAGCGAAGGCATCCGACAAGTCAGATAATCAACACACAGGTCTGATAGAACCCCACTTTACGCTTCCTGGTTGGGAAGACTGGCAAGGATTACACTATAGACACCAGGAAGCACAGGTTTTTGCATCTCTTATGGGGTTTTATATCAAGTGTGAATCAACATGGCCTCATATCCCATGCCTTCATGACGTTAAGTGATCTACCATAAAAACACCCACAATAGACGACATCAACCGAACGCTATTAATTCTTTGATTGGCATAAAACTAAAATGATGGACTGAATAATTAGATAAAGAAAAAAAAATCCTATATGAGACAAAGCAATAGAAAATAGTTGGCATTAAGATTGAAATTGTATAATTAAAGATGATGGCGATAAGGCTAAGCATGAGGCATTCTGGGGGTTGTGTAGGTAGAGTTACTCGTAGAGCCGGTCTCGTTCCTCCTTCATAAGGTGCTGTTGAGGGACGGGTGGACGAACTGCGGGTTGACAAAAGTGAAGCCGGCGAACTCGGACTGGTCAATGTTGGCAATGACGAGCTCGTCTGGAGGAGTGAGCTGCGGCTGCGTGCGAGTGAAGAACTTGTCGAAGTTCTCCGCGCCTTTCCCGCACTGCAGAAACACAGACAGAGAGAGCGAGAGTTTAAAATGTGCTCATAATGACAAATGTGAGATGCAAAATGACAGCTTGTACACCAGATATCCTGTGTAGGGTTACATGGGGCCTGGAACATCCAAGGAAACCTAGGTAACAAAGTGAGGTACACCCTGGAATGGCATGTCAACCCATCTACATTGTGTGCATTATGTGTCAACATTTTAAAGTTCCTGCAACATAAGCCTGCAATACTATGCAAAGGTCTTGAGCCCTTTCATCTTTTCATACAGTATTTAACATTAAGGCAGACACCCTCATCCAGAGCGACTTAAATTATACTGTACATCTGAGCAGTTGACGGTTAAAGGCCTTGCTCAAGGGACCAGCAGGGACAACTTGGCGGTCGTGGGATTTGAACCTGAGACCTTCCAAACCGTAGCCCAATGCCTTAACCACTGAGCTACCCCTGATATCTAGACTTCCTGAAGGACTTTTTTGGCTCTGATTTCTGCCAAGTTTTCGTCTCTAGTTTTCAGGCCTGTCTCTGTAACTGACCAGCTTGAGAGGAGTGTTTTTTTGTTAGTTAAGCCACACAGTAACTTATGAACTATTAATTTTTTTAATTCTTAAAATCTTTAGGCACTCTGCAGTCAGTTTTTCCCTGTTTCTTTAATGTAATCTGTTATCATTTAATTAAATTGAATATGAAGAAATGATGGGTGGCTTAAGACTTTTGCACAGTACTGTAAATGCCATATGACTATTTTATACCAGCACCTGATATAATCCAAGATTAGACCCTCACAACACACGTTATCGTTATCTGCCATGCTAAAACCCACTAGATGTAATCCACAGATAACATTCACATCTTAAAGCTTTGACAAATGCGTTTCAGATCTTCCTGCTGTTCTCTTTTCTCAGTTTGGAGAAATAAGCTCGAGAGCTCCAAGCACTACACTGTTACCCTCATGGCCGCAATTTGCAAATGACATACAGTATTACACGCTCCATCTACTTTCACCTGGAGTCGAATGCATTCACATGGGCTAGATGTTTGAAAGCAGAGGCTCAGGTGTGGTGAGCAATATGCATGGAAACAGAAACAGACTGATGGGATGATAATAATGTTGGACACCATTCCAACAAACTTCACGTAATCATGTACACTTTGTCTCTGTATAAGTATAAACTGTTTTAACAAACCATGACCTAGATAAAAATCAACAAAAATCCTGGTAAAGACTGGACTAGACAAGTGTCTAAGTGTATTGATCTTATGTCTAAATCTCTTTTTAGCATATCAGTTGGGTGTGTTGCCATGAATGTCTGCCACAGCTTGAGATGATATTGATCTCTCGTTAGAATGAACTTCGTGACAATTTCATAATTCGTGTTCAGAAGAAAACAAATACATATTAAAAAATCAGACATAACATTAAAACCACTAAGAGGTGAAATAGACAACTTTGATGATCTTGTTACAATGGCCTCTGTGGAGGGTTGGGATATATTGCAATATTCTGATCAACTTTGAGAAGGGCTAAATTGTTACGGCTACATGACTGAGTCAGGGTGTCCCCAAAACAGCAGGTCTTGTGAAGTGTTTCTGGTATGCAGTGGATAGTATCTGCCAATAGTCCTTCAAGATAGGACAACAAATGAACAGGCAACACAAACTGCTGGCTCTGAGAGTAAGGTGTCAGAACACACAGTGGATCATAGCTTGCTGTGTACAGGGCTGCCCGTGATGACATTTATCCACTATTGAAAGTGTCCATAATGGACACATAAGCCTCAGAACTGAACCATGGAGCAATGGAAGAAGGTGGCTTGGTCTAAAATGAATCACGGTTTCTTTTACATGTGTGTCGCTTACTTGAGGAAGAGATGGAACCAGTATGCATTATGGGAAGAAGGCAAGCCAGTGGAGTCAGTGTGATACTTTGTGAAATGTTCTGCTGGGAAACCTTGGGTCCTGCCATCCATATGGATGTTATTTCGACATGTAACACCTACCAAAGACCAAATACAGTAAGTCATCGACTTATGAATGAGTTCCGTTCCGGGGGATTCATTCATATGTCTGACAAAGTCTTATACACCTTTGACACTATTACTGTATATAAAATGAAACAAACACACATTTTCTACACCTACAATACACGTGAGCTACTTCCGCGATTTGTTCGCATCTATGAAAGTTTGTAGATTCACGGTCCGTTCGTATCTGCGAAAATGTTCATAAGTTGGGGATTTACTGTACACCCTTTCATCGAAACGGTAAATTGCTTAGGAATGGTCCAAAAAATATCACATGTTGGTCAAGGTGTTGACTTACAACCTACAGGACTTAAAGGACCTGCTTATAATGTCTTAGTGCCAGACACCACAGCAGTGTCAACTCCAGTCCATAAATTTGTTATAAATTCAATGTTAACAGCAACATCACATTTTAGGAGGACAAAAAAATGACACAAACAATAAAACTTTAGAGTAATAATTTGCATCACAGGGTAATCAATATCCTGTGTTTATAATGTAATTGGATCACAAGATGAATATTACGGGAATTGATAACACTCACTTTACATAATTTAATTTAGTAATTAGAACCTTGTTTAAATGTAATTTTCTCCATGCCATTAAGTCATGTTTTTAATAAGAAGCCTAATGAGCCCTTTCGGGCAACAGAGTCTGCCAGATAATTTAAGTATAAATTAATACATATAAATAGAAATACTAAAAGTAGTTACTCTATTGTCTAAATTATAATAAGGCAGAAAGATGTGTGGTACTGTGGATGATCTAAAAGTAAAAGATACAGGGAATCACAGGTGAAATCTCTCACTCTCTCTCACACAAGAAAGAAAAAAAATCAGAATGGAAACTTGGCAGCGGGAACGACAGATTGACTGAATGAAAGACGCAAAAGATGACAGTAACCGAAATGGTTTTCTCTTTGTCAAGCTGCCAGACTGTATAAGAAGCAGAACTGGAGATGAGACAGAAATAGCCAATGCTTTCCTTTTCCTTCCTTCCTTTCTGCATCCATGACAACGAACGGGATTGAAAGAGAGCTTGGCAAAAAGCCTTGGAGTTGATGCCATTTCTAAAAACCCGCCTGTGTCAATTATTCCAAATAATTACAAGTTTTCAGCAACCTTATCAAATCTCAATGCCTTAAAAAAATTATAATAAATAAATGAAAAAAGACAGTCACTGATGGGAATCTGAGTCACATGTGGTGATGTCAAGCACTTTAGAAGAAAAAATGTCAGAGTAAAGGAAGGATTGAGTTATTAAAAGACTTCAAACGTGTAGGTTTTAACCTTTAAAATGGCAAAAGGTACCTTTTCAAAAATGTAAACATTCCAAAATTTCAGCGAAGCAAGCGACCAGAAAACAAGCTTTTACAATGATTAGCACCGAAGCCAACATGCAAACAAATAAAACAATAAAATTAAGAAAAATAAACTCATAGTTTGACAGCAGAACACAATTTTCTCTCTTGATTCTGTAAAGCTGCTTTGCGAAAATGACCATTGTTAAAAGCACTATAGAAATAACACTGCATTGAACTGACACACAAGGTTGTCTATAACAGAAAAAAATCATTTGAAAACATTTATATTATCTCATTGTAGAGCTTTAAACTTCCACATTTTGAGCAAAACAGCAACAGCACATGGGTTCTTTCAAGACAATCTCATTGCCTCTTTCTGTCACGTCGTCAGCCAAGCAATGATACTGTACTTCCTGTGCAATACAGCGGCTGCCAGGAGTAAGTTAAATGTGTTTAAAGTCATTTTGGCTAACATTGAAGCAAAAAAAACAAAACAAAACAATTTTTACACTTTGTTACTGCCATTGCAGGCCATTTCATGCCTTTGATACGTTCTGTGAAATATACTAACAAAACTTACTGTAGTGTAAACACGGTGGTGAAGCAGAGAAATAAATTTAAAATCTTCACTTATGGAATAAATGAATCACATTTTGCTGGAAAACACATAAATAAAAAAGTTCTCTAATGCCCATGATACATATGCAATGCTTACAGATTAAAGCCTGTTCACACAGACAGGTGCATGTCATCTGCAAGTCCTCCATCATGTTATCTGTCGATTTTCAGGAATCAGGCGTTCCACTCGCTAAATGAGAAATACTTAAGGCGAAGCCATCACATGTCCCGGATTGACTCGAACACACATACAAGCTTTCTGTTAGTGTTCCAAAATTTAGAATTCCAATGATCATTAATAAAAATGGGGAAAAGATCTGGATGTCTAAACAGTGCTGTATGTATAAAGAGCTACTGTAGATTTAAACTGCTACTGAAGGACCCATACACAAATTTATTTCATCTTCTGCATCACTGATAAAGTAGAAACGCCACAACTTCTGCTAATTAAAAAGGAACATAAAAGACTCTGCCTAACAAAGTTATTTTTTTTTCTTAAACAGAATTCACAATTAAGGGAGATTTGCATGGTTTTTCTCTAGCTGACTGGCTCTGGGGCAACAGTGTGGAGAAGAAGCTTAATTGCTTTGACTGCAATTGGAAGGTGGCGGAGCACTCGATCATCCGTACACAGCATACCGCTGTGACTTTACATAATGAACGTGTGCTGGTGAAGATCGGATGGGGGTGGGTGAGCACAAAGTTAAGAGTAAATGTACAGTTTATCATCCAGTACTATTCAACACTCACCTACACACACTACGCGATGAGCTATAAATGGAAACACTCACTCATTTGCATTCTTTTAACAGAACCCACAGAAGTTACACATCACCCACTTCAGTTTTCACTCCACTTTCTATTCTTTATTGCATCACACCTGTCAGCAGCCAATCCTGAGTCAAATGTGCTTCCAAAAAAACTGACAAAATAACATGCATAACTTGATAGATTAAAGGCATATTTTGAGAAAGTCAGCTCTTTTTAAAAGAAAATCAACCTCAATATCACATGTAATACATTTAACTTGCATGAAGTAAAAAAGTTGGTGTATAAAAAAAAACTGTTGTTTTTAAATAAATGATGACAAGCAATACATATTTCAACACTACAGTATATGTACACTGACGAGCCAGAAAAAAAAAAGTGTAACACTATTCTACTTTCTTCTACCTGCAGTTAGCTTTTGCTCCCAGAACCATTGACCATGACTTAATTTTTTTGCCACATAACATTGCTGAGTCTAAACCTGACCAATTGAAGTACAGTGGAACCTCGGATTACGAGCACAATTCGTTCCGGAAGTGGGCTCGTATTCCAAATAAAATTTTCCCATAGGAAATAATAGAAACTCAAATTATTTGTTCTACAGCCCAAAAAAAAAAAAAAACCCCATAAAAATAATTAACACAAAATATAAAGTAAAAAATAAATAAATTAACCTGCACTTTACTTTTTAAAAAACGTAAAAATAAATCCAGACAGATAAGTGTTTCCGTTTGTGCACGCAGGCACTGTGTGTGTGTATGTGTGTGTGTGTGTGTGTGTGTGTGTGTGTGTGTGTGTGTGTGTGTAATGTGCGTAACGGAGAGACCGTTATTAAAACCGTTTAAAAATTAACCGTTTAAAAATTAGCAAGGAACATCGCTAGTCACACTCGCGTGAGCGCATACTACGGGAATCACTGTAACGTAAAACAACAACAACAAATTAACCAGCTCCTTACATTTGAAAACAATTGCGACAGAGCAGAGTTTCAGTGCGTTTGTGTTTGAAGCCGAGAGGAGGGGGGGCTGTGAAGCCGAGAGAGAGTGTGTGTGTGTTGGTGTAAGTGAATGAGCGCACACACACACACACGCACGCGCACGCGCACACGCGCACACACACACACACACACACACACACACACACACACACACACACACACACACACACACACAC
>JAQQZT010000037.1:30191196-30209711 GCA_030068275.1 Clarias platycephalus | reverse complement strand
GACGACTCGTTCATCTGAGTCATGTTAAAGATTCGTTCAAAAAGAACGAATCGTTCATGAACGACCCATCACTACTAACATTAGCAGCGAAAATGAGAGAAATGTATGACTTAAATTTTTCTCTTGAATCCAGTCAGGGTGTCTTATCGCAGTTAGCTAGCGACCATTAGCAGCTAAGATTAGGAAAATTAATTATTGAGTTAAATTCTTCTGAGGAATCTGACCAGACTGTCTCAGGATAGCTGACTAGCGACCAACAGCAGTAAAGATTAGGAAAATGTATTACACTGGTACCTCAGCATACATTCAGGAGCCGTTCAAAACTTGTTTGTGTTAGTGAAAAGCCAAGCAAAGCAAGTTTACATTTTTTTAAATTTATCTTTTTTTTTTGGCCAGGATTTAGTTAAGACATACAATAGCACCATGGATACCAAGAACGTTAAGTTTTGTTTTAAAAGCAGCTGGTGCCAAAAGGAATCATAAATTAAGGTTAAGTGAGGTTAATGTATATTTATTAAATATTTTCCTTTACTTACAGTACATGTCTTGATTTGATTGTTTTTACATGCAGAAATATGACTATCGTGTTATAAATTGGTAATAGCGGTAATATGTTGTGTGGCTGGAACAGATTATCTGTATTAAATTTTTCCCTATGGGAGAATACATTTCGCGATTGCTCATTACATTTTTATTTAATCTAATGCATTTTTATCAGATTGTCTCATCATTGATAGCATGAACAGAAAATAATATGGACAGTTATTATTGGTCCTCAAATTCCATTCAGTCCTGTCCTACTGTCTCATGAGGTCGTTTGTATAATTGCGAGTTTAAATATCTTTGACAGGCTTTGACGGAGAATGCGTCGACTGTGAAAATAAGTAATATAATTATGCATTAAGTCAAAAAGAAAAAAAAAATTGACAGGGTGCATAGAGGACATCCAGTGTGCATCTGCTAAAAGGCTTAATAAATCAATCTCTCTCTTGCTCTCTCTCTGGCCATGTAAAGACAGATGGGTCGTATATTTGCTGATGTTTGTGTGTAACAGGGTGTATAGCGTATGTGTGCTCTATTTCCTCTACTAAGCAGATGGGAAATGAGCAAAACAGCTGTAAGAACAGCTCAGATCAGATCAGATCAGTTCAGACGAACCCATTACACACACACACACACACACACAGACAGATATAGAGAGAGAGAGAGAGAGAGAGAGAGAGAGAGTAAGTGAGTGAGTGAAGAAGAGAGAGGGAGAGAGAGCCCACAGAGAACTGGAGCAGTGCAGCTGGAGATAAGGGCACTAGAGCACTAGAGCTAGAGACGCATTAGTGCCACAAATACGCCGAAGTAAATTTGAGTTAGAGAGAGACAGTACTGTAAGGTTGGACTAAAACTGGGGGAACGGGTATTAAAATAATGCCCAGACATAGTGATTAAAGGTTCATCTGTTTCACCCATACAACTCCAGGATTTAACACAAAAAAAAGGTAGTTTCCTTATTAACATACAGCCTTAGCTACACTAATACGTATGCAATTAGTTGGGGGAAAAAAAAGGACAAGGACAAAACAACAGCAAGAAATGCATGCACTGTCACCTGTATATTACTCCCTTCTTGTGCAAGAAGATCAGCCCGACAGCGATCTCTGCTGCGTAAAACCTGTAATGACAGACACAAGACTGCTATCTCATTCTGTTCATACTCACACTTTAACTACAGCAGCAATCATCCACAGCATTTGTTCATGTCAAACCGGGACTTGTGAATGTGCAGAATAACGGAACACAGTTATGAGAGTAAAATCTCCCCTTATTTCTCGATATAATCCCCTTCCACACTAATGCATTTATCCCAGCATTTGACTAGAGCGTGCACAGCATCGAAGTAGGAAGTTTTCTCAAAGCAATGGTTGGATTGCCTGCTTCATGTCTGAAACGCTGGCCTCCAAAGAGCACTCACTTTGAGTGAGGTTAGGACTGTATGGTGGATGTGGAAATACTGTAACTCCCAGTCAAGTTCCTGTAATGTGCAAGTGATGTGGAGGGCCACACATTTCCCTGCAGAATGCCTTTGGTGATCAAACCAGACAATTTTTTCATTAATAGAAAGGCTCATTAAAGGAGTTCCTGGGAGGCCAGTGTTTCAGATGTGAAGCAGCAAGCCCCAGTGTAACGCTCTAGTTCTGTTATTCCGTACAATCAAAAGTCCAGGTTAAACTTAAAAACTCTAATACAAAGAGGTAATCACCATCAATTAGCAGTTTTTTTTTTTTTTTTGACAGAAGTCAAAGAAGCTGTTCAACAAGTTCCTCCCCATTTAAATAAGTTATTATTATGCATGACTTGCTTTGTAAAGATTCTGAACCAGGACTATTGATGAGACAAATACATGTTAAAAACTTCTGAAAATCATTGTGCGATATCCAACAAACATGCTCTTTACACTTTTTTAAATAAACCTGGATGATCCTGGCATTAAAAAAAAGTAAACTGGCGATCAAAGATATTTTGAACACCATATATTTTAGCATTTCTTTGCTAACCGAAGAACAGGTAGTCCGGTATCTGAATCAGCTGATATTTATTATAAAAAACAAGTGTTTAGAAGTTTTGAAGTGTTAAAGCTCCATCTTTATTCAGCATACTGTCAAGCGTAGATGAGATCGATACGTCAATGATGCACAAAGCTTACACTGCTTGAGGTTCCTTAAACTTGCCCACTTGCTGAATGTGATACATGAGGTCACCACCATTAACGTACTCCATCACAAAATACAGACGGTCCTAGAGGAGGAGAAATAGAGAAGGAGTCATCTTCACGTACAGTAAAGGCTTGGTTGAGACTAGATGTTAATAGGAGGAGGAGTAACAGGCCTATTGAGGTAATGAATGAATGGCTGCACCTGTGTGTGGTTACTAATGAAGTGTATTTATAGGCTGTTTGTGTTACAGCACAGAACTCTTTCCCACTTTCAATGAAGAGAAAAACCTCAAATGCACGATGCAGATGCCAGTTTTACTACTTCCGTTTCCATCTCACTTAATGCGTGCATGATTATAGTGATTACTACGGGGGAAAAATTACAGACCTTTCAAGAGGTTTTTATTCTTCACGATTCTCTTAAGAAATGTTGAAAAAAAAAAAAATACAAACCCAAATTGAATGCCTACACCGAGAGATCTTTATTTTATTATAATTTTTTTTTATCGCTGACATTTCTCTGAGATAAAATGGACGTTTCAAAAACAATTTGGCAGAAGAGAGGTTTGTTTAGGAGAGACCAGGAATCATCATCCTGCTTTAATTTAGAGCAAAGCTGAAGCCTGCAGTGACTGACAGACGGAGAGGCACAACACAAACACCCATATGTCAATCCAGACACCCACAGATGCTCATGCGTAGAAAAGAGATTGAGAGATTAAACATTTAAGGTGTCTCGGTCCACATACAGTAGGAAATATCTGATCTGAAAAAATAAGATATAAAATGAAACGTCTGAGCATTTCGGTGCGACTGAACTTTAAAACATCGTACTTTACAGGTTCAGAAATGAGATGTTGCACAATGTTGATTTTTTTTTTTTTGTTAGCATGAAAAACTGACACAGGTGGGTTTTTAATGATTTATTTTAGTTTTATTTAGTGTGCAATTTTGCATGGTGTGAGCATTGTCTGTGGTTCTGCCTACAAGTAGCACGGGTTTGATTTAGTGCCAATCTTACAGCAAAAACTTTACAACTGAAACGTTTACATTATTTCGTGGTTGAATGTTAAAAGCACAGTTCTTTGATGTTCTAGGACATAGGGGGAAATATGGATTGAGTTAAATACCAGGATTCTTTTGTGTAGCGATTTATGCTGTATATCGACAGTCAAATGTAGTTCCTTTATAATCCTATAGGTGGTGCACTCTAAACTACTGTATTCACATCTTGGTAGGCAGCACAGCATCCCATGTGGTAGGAGCAAAATATTTACTAAGTTTGTTGAGAACTGTAATAAATTCAAGAAAAATTTGGGGCTATTTACAGTATAAAATAATGATAGAGAATCGCAATACTAATTTAATCGGCACACACTGTAGGTATCATGATAATATCATATCGGGTGGCACCTGGTGAATCGCATCCCATCCTACCGTACTATTTCCCTTACTGACGTCACTTAAAAAAAAAACTTTAAACTTTTTAAAAATCGAAATTACAATATGAACTTGTGCAGTGATTTTATCATAAAAGGTGGCAATTTATTACAGGTAATATACACATAGTCAGGAAGTTAGGTTGAGTGTCAATATTGTAAGTAGTTTTTCTTTTTTTTTTAAAAAAAAAAACATTGACATCCTCTCATGACATCATTTGTGCCATTATTTGGTGATATCCTGGATAAATATGTTTAATGTACACAATTTAATCGCTAAATAGCTCACAGTTTAAACTACAATGTGATTTTATGATCAAACTGTACAGTCCTAATACCTTTACCCTTCAATCACCCTCCCAGGCCTTTTGAACCTTACCACAGTCTGGAAGCAGGAGTGGAGATGGGTGAGAAATGGGGGTTTGTCCTGCTGCGCCAGCACCCTCTTCTCCACCATGGTGCACTCGACATCATCATCCTGGATCACGACATCTTTCTTTAGGATCTTTATAGCATACAGCTCTTCTGTGGCCTTAATCTCTGCTAGCATGACCTGAAGTAGAAGAAAGCATGCAGATTATGGTGTTCAGTCTCCATGTACGGTGTGTTTACTGTCACATCTGAAGAAAATCAGATCAGGATCAAGGACATTGTGAAGGGAAAAAAATTTTAATGTCAAGAGAAATGGAATCGCCAGGTCTGGTTATTCACTGATGACCTCAGATCCTCCAGGTAGCGGCGAGTAAAACTAGACTGATCATCAGACAGTCAATATTTGATGTGTGCACTGCAGAGTTTGCCCTAATTTCTGTCTCTCCATTACTTTAAAACTGCTCTCCCTAAGGAGGCTAAGACTTCCGTGGCTGAGGATAAGCAGACGTGTTTGTCCATGACACCTCTTACCTCTACAACTAATCACCCTCGAGCACCATTAACTCTCTTTCTCTCGCGCGCTCTTGTGCTATAAATAAAATCCCTCTCCAAATGTATTTGAAATAACTGCTGCTTTGTGGAAAGTCAACATTAAAAGCCTGCATAAATCACTTCAAAGTTGTGCACGGTCAAGATTTCAATTCATTTGTACCAACCTTCCCGAAGCTCCCCTTCCCCAACACGGCCAGAAAGTTAAAGTCGGTCAGTTTGACCTGGTCCAGATTAGTGGAGGGCAAACTGGTCCTGTTGTCATCTATAGGGGTGACCACCTTTTTGCCAGGGCCAAGCTTAGCTTTCTGCATACAGAATAGAAACAAACAGAAATTAGCCTTATTAACAATCATCATCGAGTCACGGTTGGTCATAAATGACATTTGGGATCGGATTAGACGGCTTGCAAACGCGGTCACGCTTAATTACCCTCATTAATGTTTGCAACATGCCCTTGTTGGCATCCACTGACACCTGGGACGTGCGTATTGTTTAAACAGATTACAGTATGGAGGATATATTTGGAGAAATGGTAGAGAAGGACAAAATAACAACCTGGACTAAAGTATATCCCTTTTTTAGTCCCAACCTCTTCCTGCTTGTTGGGTTCAGGGGTAGCTCAGTGGTTAAGGCATTGGACTCCGGTCCCAGGTTCCAACCACCAAGTTGCCCCTGTGGGAATCTGCCAAATGGCATAAATGTAAATATCTACTAATTTAGGATGGTATAGTCTGTCATGTGTTGCCTATCTGACGTCTACGCACACTGGATGGATGTACTGAAGAAACACTTGTGCCATATATATATATATATATATATATAATGTTTTGGATGTGTTTTTACTTATATTGACACCAAAATATGTTCACATGGTATTCAATGAATAGGAGAGCCAACAATGTCCATGTTAGAAACACTTTAACCAAGAGTTAATTTGCGCAGGCAAGACATTTCGGAAGCAAAAAAAAAAAAAAAGTGTAGCATTGATTTGCAAGCAGAACTCTTGCTTTTTAAGTTTAGTCTTTAGATTTGGAATGAAACTTTGGACCTCCAACATCTTCACACCACCAGCAAGTCTCACCTTTACACTTTCCTCTGGTGGGACATACATGAGGCAACATAAGCAATTTTACTATGGTACGTACTATACTGTACTATAGTGATATTCCGCAGCTGTATTGTGGTACAAGAGACATTACCATGGGAGGCAACAGAGGACTTGTTGAAGTACCAGGGTAAGTACCATGGAAGTTCTGCGGTATGTACCACTGCATATATAGTAGTTGAATCACATAGCAGGTACCTGTACGGGACAATAAAACATTTGTCCCTTTAAAATTGACGTTTTATTTTAAACTTCATGTTAACTTACACATTTCCTGCTATTTGTTGCAACCTTATAGAAAAGAGGGCATTCATTAATGATCCGTTATAATCCAAATGAAGACAGGTTCCCTTTTGAGTCTGGTTCCTCTTGGGGCTTCCTCCTCATGTCGTCTCAGGGAGTTTTTCCTTGCCATTGTCGGCTTGATAAGTATGGACAAACTGATAAAACTATAAATGTACACATTTTTCAATTTATATCCGGGATGTTTTTTTTTTTTCTATAAAGCTGCTTTGCAACAATGTACATTATAAAAAAAAGAAATTAATTAGAAAAATAATTATAGACCTTTTGCAGTCACTTGAATACCATGACGTCAGTGGATGGCGTAAGCACCGTTAACCGATGTTAGGCTACTACTGTACGTATTTTGTTGATAATTATGTACAAGGATAACAAATAAGGATATTAACTTGGTTTAATATGTGAGTTTTGGCATTCGCACCTGGTAAGTAACGGCCCTTTTTGCCATACAGACGTGGGCAGGACCATCATAAACGGACGCTGTGATGTCATGTGCAAAAGGTCTATACAAACACATTAGAATTGGAAAATCTTTTTTTCCATCCGGTAATTTCACTCATTTAGCAGATAGTTTTGTTACGCTGGATTCTCCTATGGCTGCTCCACTTGTCATTCCTGAAAGACTTTCTCGCACCATAAATCAATCTACTATACAGCGGATTGACGGCGTTGCGCAGGCAAAGAAATGAACCTGTCAGGCAGCAGACATGTACACACAGTAGTGATTCAAGCCCATTATTAGTGTGTTGGTAAACAGACTCATCAAAATGACATCGCACGTAGAAGTGGGCTGCGTTTTAGCGCTTATGCACAAAAGAGAGAGAGAGAAGAAAAAAAAACACGGCCTTAGCAACTATTGCTTTCTAACCTTGACATGCAGAAAGTTTTCAAACATTATAATAGCTGTGAAATATTTTTTTGCTTTTCTGCCATTCACGGTGACGCAAAGCTGCATAGACGGGCAGCCAGGAAGTCCTGGGAGGCCATGCAGATTCGCAAACAAATCAAACCTTCACACGTTTTAGTCTCACCTTTACGCCATTCTCGCTCGCTCCAACTCGTGTACGCAAAGCTGGTGAAGAATAACTTCAAGCAGGGATTATAACAGCGCTAAAGTTTTTTGGGTTTAGTAAGGCAGTTAAAGCACAGGTCGTTCTCCCAACGCTACCATGATGCAGCACTCGAACCCAAGACCAAACCATTTGGAGCAGAGAAAGCATTCGGTCTCTTTCTCGCTCTTTCACGTTCTCTCACCTTTTTATGGTCTCCTATTTTTTTATCCTGCAATCACAGGACAATGATAAGCACGCACAAAACGTGCACACACAAAATAAAAAAAAATAACAGACCGATATTTTACCATTTAGGCCTAAAGAAATGCTAGAAAGTGGAGGTTAGAAGAAAAAAAAAACAACAACAATATTTATTAAAGAATATTTCCTGCTATCACGTTCATCACGTTCGCTCACCAGACTCACTTTCTTTTCCCCCTTTCACTTAAAGTTAATAAACCAAACAATAATTAATTTATTCCAACTATTAAGAACCTGGAAATCGCACAGTTAAGGTTACTAAGAGCTGACACTGGAGACTCCTTCCATCGTTTCTAAATTAAACCTTTGCTGAGAAAAACTCAGCATTTCAAATTATATAATCACATCACACATACTTAAAATAATAACATTTTGAAAAATTTGATCTGTAATTAGGTTTCAGTTACACAAGAGTACGCATTATACAAGTTATTATAATAATGATCTAACCAAGAGATCAGGGAGCGCTTGCACACTTTTAAACCCCGAGTTTTTTGGCTATGAGATTGGAGCAGACGGTTCAAATGCAAAGACTGACATCTAGTGGACATTTTAATGCTTCACGCTCATACAATTTCCCCCCCCCCCCCCCTTTCTCACAGCATTTAATTACCTGCTAGAAACGTGATTTTACCCCCTGGTACTGAAGATGCTCTGCATCTCCAGTGGCTGAATATTTTTTCATATGTGCATAGGTTTAAGGGCAGTGCTGGGGCTCGAACCCCTGACCCTCTGATGAGAAACCTAGAGCCTCAGCAGCCTGAGCCGCCACGTCGCCATAACGGCACCAGAATCTGAGTGCAAAATCTTCTAATAGTCCTTCTTTTCCACAAACACACAATGGATTCTTCACCATTATACCTATGAAAGAGATTCAAAAATATGGACTGCATTTTGACTGGATGTGAAGAATATTCATAAGAGAAGTCTTATGCATTATATCTTTTATGTACTTACAAATCACTTAATCAAGAAATAAAAATCGGTAACTGAGCCACATTTAATAGTTGAATTATAAAGTGAAATGTTTCATTAATTAATAATCAGATACCATATCATATAGTACAGTAGAATATTCATGATTCATTTGCTATTTCTATAAGGTTAGTCAACATGCTTAAGCACGAGTTGTGTGCATGAGACTTGGGTTAAACTTGCCATAATCAGACTATTTCACAACCTTTATTCCAAGAAAGTATGGAAATTAATAATAAAAACAAAAGGTAGTCATCTGTAGTCTCTTTAACTTGTACTATATTGGAAATGCTACAACACCACATTACTATGTTAGTACACACTTGCATCAAGGAATTCATGGAAACTCGTCAGATCTCAATGCGTAAAGGGCAGAAACCACTTCTGAATATGTGTGATCTCCGACAAAAACCATCATGTTCCTATAGTGGATATCAAGATGAGCAGCATCTCAGTGGCTGAGCATTATAGAGGACTGTACCGTATGGTGATATGGTTGAGGCCCGGCAGCAGCAACCCACCGATGGCACGACCTGAACCCCAGACTGTCCAAATCAGCAAAACAGAGCCCCCACCGCCTGAACCAACACAGCCACCCCTCTCACACTCTTCACTTTATATCCACAAAGCAAACAGCTTAAATAAAGCAATAAAGGCCTTCTTGTTCCAAATACTGTATACTTTTTACACCAACAAGGTATCCCAGCTGCTTTCATGACAAATCCTACAGAACTCGCTCAGATTTATAACTTCTTCAAGATAATGTCTTCATAAAAGCAACAAAAAAAAATCTTGGGCTCCATATGAAAGCAATACACATCCAGTAGAAGTCATACTTCAAATTTTGGACGGTTGAATGCATTCAAGGGTCGAGGGTTCAATTCCCGCCTCGGGGTCATGCAGATCAGGCTGTTTGGTGTTCACAAATTCCTTGTGGTTGTGTGAAAAAGGGTGTGTGTGTGTGTGTGTGTGTGTGTGGCCTGTGATGGACTCAAATTCAAAGTGCTTTACATAAAAGAAAATAATCATAAAATGAAATAGAAAATAATAGCAATAAAACTTTTTGAAGAAAATTTTTTAATCTGATTTAAAATAAAAATAAAAACAGTTTGCAATGAAACTCTTAAACTAATTAAAATGTCATTAAAAATAAAAATAGAAAACTAATTAAAACGAGTTAAAATGTAATTTAAAATAAAAATAAAACAGTTATATTAGTTATAACAGTTATATATGCAGTCGGTTCGGACGTAGCACAGTGCTCTTACAATAAATGCACAGCTAAACAGATGAGATTTAAGTCTAGATTTAAATGTGACTAATGTTTTAGCACATCTGATCTCCTCTGGAAGCTGGTTCCAACTGCGGGCTGCATAATGGCTAAAAGCTGAGCTAGAAGATAAATAAATGAATGAATGTTTATTTTTTAACAATGCTAGATGGATAAAAAAAAAATGGATGGCATCCGGCCTAAAACCTGGTAAAACCTGTGCCAAGCTTGTACCCGCTCTGGCGACCCCTCGCCGGGAGCAGCCGAAAGACCAACAACAGCTAGATGGCAGCAGTGAGCCGCATCTCCCAGTCAGCCATGGGCTCACAAGGACAACGTTAAGTTTTCTAATTTGTTTCTGTATCCCATCATGTCTGAGAAACATGTCCGAGACAGACCCGTGTCTGTTTTTGTGCCGTTTCTGTATATGTTTACATTTTGTGTGCTGAAAAGTGCAGACGGAACAAACGCGAGCCAGGAGTCTCCATCCCACACTCTCACACAGCGGAGTCGCACACGATACGAACAACCTGTTTTTCACCTTCAGCACAATCTTAAATAAAATCATTTAAAATCAAAAAACACATTCTACACTTTTTTTTGTAAAATTGCCATTTTTATCTTGATGATTTTTGCCTAACCTCAGACTAATGTAAGTGTTCTGACCACATCTAGGGCAGGTTAGGCTACGCTGTGATGTTCAGCAGGTAATGCTTACAGTACTAAATGCATTTTCACATGTATAAATCCAGTATAATGTTCGTGTGTGTGTGTGTGTGTGAGAGAGAGAGAGAGAGAGAATGAGAGCAGGAAAAAGTGAGAAATTCAATAATGTAGTACAGTATGTCTATTATAAATCCCTTTTGATATGTATATACAGATAACCACTCTAAGTCTGTCAAGATGTGATTGTCTAGGTGTGTGTGTGTGGGGGGGGGGCTGGGGGGGGGTGTTCGAAAGAAGTTAATGTACAAATGTGTGAAACAAAGTACTATGGGGACTGCTGTGTTACTATGGAAACAGGCAGGCAAGAAAACATATACCCTTAAGGCCCATTCAGCCAACATGAAAACCTTGAAACATGTTTAAGTTCCATACAGACTCTAAAAAAAAAGCCATTCACCGTGGTACAGTACGATCCACCGGAGCAACTAGCCTTCCCTTCTGCCCAATGAACAAACTGCAGCATTGTGAACAGGCCTACAACTGAGCAACATCCAAGTCAAGGTGCGTTCAAGTCAAACTCGGACTGGTGGTGATCGTGCAGAATAACACGACACGGTTACGAGGGTAAACACCGAGGGTTATTTCTCGATATAATCCCCTGCTACACTAATGCACTTATCCAAGCGTTTCATGGATACCATCAAGGTAGAATGTTTTCTCAGTACACCATGTCTGAAACGCTGGCCTCCCAGGAACTCCCGAACATGTGGAAATGGACTGTGTGGCGATAACTCCCGGCCGAGTTCCTGTTGATGAAGGATTGTGTGTATATGCGTCCATTTTCAAAGGATCAGTTGCTCCATTCGCTGAACGTTCGCAAGAGTGAATGCAGTGTGCTGCGAGTCACCTCGGCATGGATCGTCATTCACGGGCGTTCACTTTAAAACGTTTGCACCATCCGAATGTTTTACTGTAGCTAAGAGTCTCATCACTGCACTGTGCCTGAAGCCGGTTTTATGCCTTTAATCATGAGTAAAGTCCCGGTTTGACTTGAACACTCCTTGCATATTTTTGAAAAGACAAATTCTTTAAAACGGCTCTAAACACAGCATGTGATGGGGCACGACTGATACATAGATGTGTGCGTGTACCTACAGTAGCTATATACTGTAAATACCTACCTACTGTACAGTAGATGTGTGTGTGTGTGAGTACCTAGAGATTCATAGTGATGACATTTCAAGCCCCATAAGTGCTCCGCATTTCCGTCCCCCATTCAGACCTGGGCATCAGAGTGCAAATGGCAAAGCCCTTTTATTGCTCGTCCCCCCATGTGGAGAAGTGCTACAAAGGCAGAGTGTCAAAATGTTCATTAGACTTGTATAATGCAGCCTCTCTCACTCCTGATGGTCCACACCTTTGCTGAAACCTCCCCCCTATTGTTATTAGATTGGTGTGTATTTAAATGCGGTTTGTACGTCGCCTCCGCCTATCCCGCACTTTTGTCATACGTTATAGCAAACGCCATTACAGCTGCGAAATTAATCATGTTGCGAAAAAGAAGCGCAGAGAACAGAATAAGCAACGGCACCGCACACTATATTGCGTTTGACACTACGCTACTCTAACTGCCTGCATTATCCATTACTAGATAATACATGTGTTTATCTTCATGTTCAATGTGCCAACGCCGAGCTGATGTTTACTCCATACTGATGAAATATTAAAAGCAGCTTCATTATTTAATGCTGCTGGAAAATAAAACAACGCAATCGTGACCCTGACAGATTCCCACAGCGGCACGACGATGGCGTGCGCGAGTGATAGACTTATTCAGCCTGGTGGTTACGGACGATGACGAATCATCACGCCTGGACGGCTGCCATCAAGCTTCGATGAGGAACACGGACCGATACATTCCTCCTCTGTATTTCCAAGTTAAATCTTGCGAACGCCATGGCTCACTGCACGTTCACCTCACTTACACTCACCGGCCACTTCATTAGGCACACTCGTTCAACACAAATATCGATTCGGCCAATCACATGGCGTAAAACTTTAGGCAGGTAGATATCTACTGTAGTGGGCGGCAGTGGCTTCCTGGTGCCAAAGGAGAATGGTTTGAGCTGACTCAAAATAGCAACTCAAATAACATCTCGTTACGACCGAGGTATGCTGAAGAGCATTTCTGAACACAACACGTTGGACCTTGAAGCAGGTGGGCTACAGTAGCAGAGGACCAGCTCCTGTCAGCTAGGAACAAGAAACTGAGGCTACAATTCACATGGCCTCACCAAAAACAGAAATTGAAAAATTGGTCTCGATTCCTTCTCTGACATTCGGGTTGGGAGGGTCAGATTCTGGCATAAACAACAAAGAATGCATTGTATCAACGGTTCAAGCTGGTGCGGATGGTGTAATGGTGTAGGGGGGATTTGCTTGGCACACTTTGTCCATTCCTTTATAACCACAGGACACTGTGCCATGTCACAAGGCCTCATTAATCTCAAACTGGTTTTCTTAAGGATACCATCAAGGTAGAAAGTCTTAGTCTCAGTACGCCAGAGTCATGTTCAGACTGCCTGCTTCACGTCTGAAACGCTGGCCTCCCAGGAACTCCTTTAGTAGAGCTGACTTTACGCAAATGGCCTCCACAGTCACCAGATCTCAACCCAACATGTAGGGCACCTTTGGCATGTAGAGAAACGAGAGATTTGCCTCAAGGGTGTGCAGCAGACAAATCTGTGAAACCAATATGGACCAGAATCCGTAAGGAATGTTGAATCTATGCAGCGAAGAATTAAACTGTTCTGAAGACAAAAGTGGTCCAAAACAGTACTAGCAGGCTAATACAACTGTACTGTACACGAGCATTCCAGCAAAAACTTTTCCAATCTCACAGGAAAATATCTGAAGGCCAGAAAAGAAAGCTTCTGGGTTTTGCTACATGATGAAAGAAGGACTGTAAATGGTTCTTCGGGTTGTGTTAAAAATAAGCAGCTTGGGAGGATGGGAGGTGGCGCAGGTGAGCACAGTGATGCCGACTTTTTCATGGTTGTTGGTTCCTGATGAGCCGGTCAGTATTTCAGAAACCGTTAAGCTACAGTATTTGAATTTTTATGCAAAGCAGCTTCATAGAGTCACTTCGTCAACTGGAAACCACTTGTTGATGAAAGAAGGTCAGAGGAGAACGGCCAGACTGGATCAACTGAAAGAGTATAACTGCTCTGTACAACTGTGGTGAGCAGAAAAGCATCTCACAATGCACAACACATCAAATCGTGCAAGAACAGCTAAAACAGCAATTGAAATTAGGTGTTTTTCAGTAATTTAAGATACATCCAGAGTAGCTAAATTGGTAAAGACAATTTTAAATATATATACAAACAGTGTTTTATGAAATAAAAGGCAAAAAAAACAAAGATAGACGACTAAAAAAAGTGGACAAAAAGTTACGAAACAATCCACAAAAAAGTTGAACAAAGACAGCAAGTGGAAATTCAATAATTCGCAAACTGGAAACTTTCAGCATAAACAAAGCATACAGTTTATGATGTGTTTCTTTGGCACTGTCTCCACTGGCATGCTCATTACTGTACATCTGGATTTCTTTAAAAACTGTTTTGCGACCATAAGTGCTTTTACAAAGACTTGAATAATTCGAATAAAAGCCCCACCGGAAATAAAAATGTATGTAAACCCCACAACTGATCAGGACAGGAATGAGAGCGGTGTTGTAAAACTTTGATAATCCATTCAGTAGGTAAATATAAACCATGCAAACAGTCATGATCGTTTCTCTCTTGTGGGAATAAATACACACTTTCTGTGCATGTTTGCACCATGTGGGGGTAACATGAGGCGATGCTTCCATTCCTGATTGGTAAACTCTGTGAGAGAAACCCTCTCACACCTCTCTTTCCTTTCATTCACCGAGTCTCCAGCTGAGGAAGAGGCTCTGCTCGGCTCTCCATTTTAAATTCTTCTAACCGATCATAACACAGAAGGTGGGATTTATCGGAAAACACGCCAACCTCAAAGTTGGGGGAAATTGATGCTTCTTCGACTTTTATATTTCCATCAATACCCCTTATGCGAATGTCAAAAAAGTTGTCTTAATCGGAATTTGCCGAATACAGAGTATTACACATATAAACATTCATGAAATATCAGATCCTCAAAGCAGTACCACTAAAGCAATCGAGAAGTTCTCACCTCAAACTTCTGCCGGAGCTCCACGTTCCCGTCATCCTCCTCCGGGATGGGCACGTTGTAATACTCGCCCTCTTCCTGGTTCAGCATTTTATACCTAGCACACACACGGCACTCTTTATATCGCAAAGCCTACAGCCACAACAGAGACATCGACGCGATATCTCTCAGACGCTCATCCACCTGCACACTCCATCACAACTAATGAGGCTGAGATGATCGATTATTGTACACGAATATGAATAATTATTCTCACCATCCGCACGCTGAGCTCTTTATTAGCTCGGATACTCCGAACGACATAGAACCCATGAAGTCATTCCTGGTAGTCCTGTCCCAATCCCAAACCTCAATAGAAAGCCTGCGGTCCTTATCTGTGGGTTTCAGCTTACTGCCAACACACACACACACACACACACACACACACACACACACACACACACACACACACACACACACACATGTGTACTTAACAAGTCAATCATATATACTGTACATGAAACTATTGCATATTACTATGGCACTAAGAAAGTGACCTCCAGTGTTCTGTAATGTACATGAGGAAACCTCACAGCTTCTCTCAGCATGGATTATACTTTAGTGGATTAAAACGTCTCGTAGTTTGGTTTTTCACTCACAACGTGAAGGACTCGTTCCAGGTGGGGTTAAGCGAGGAGCGGATAGTCCTGGTCTTCTGCTTGGTCTCGTGCTTGGGGTCGGGGATGAGCTTGAGCTTCACGTACGGGTCGGACAAGCCGTTGGGGTCCATCGGGATCAGGTTCCTAGCCTCGCCCACTGCAAACGGTCAACATAAGACAAGTAATGAGCGCTTTAGGATAGTGGAACAAAACTTTTAAATGACACGTGTACCAAATTCGGATGGTAGTGGGTAGACATTTCTCCTGCGTCTCTTATTTACACTCCCACCTGCTATCAGGAGGATCTCCAAACAAAGCAAAGAGCTTCTGGAGGATGTTCTACAGCTTTCCTCCTTCCTGAAACGTCGTCTATCCATCAGTACATTTGCTGGTTCATGTTCATTGTCTATTTCGATTGATTAGCTCGAGAGATACAAACCTGCATACTTCCAACTTCCAGCAATTTGTATTTCTTTGACAAAGATTAATATGCCAAATTGGCTCTAGACAAAATATATTGAGACTTATATCGTAAAAAAATACATGTACTGATACACTCATGATATGAACGGATTGTACTGTACATCTTAACTCTATGGATTGTGCAGAATGAGACCCCTGGTGTTCAAACAGTGTAACTGCAATACATGTACGATAAATACAATTTTATTTCAGCTGTTCCCGTTGAGGGGTCGCCACAGCGGACCATCCGCTCTACCCACAACTTGGCACAGGTTTTACACCGGATCCCCTTCCTGACGCAACCCTCCCATTTTACCCTGGCTTGTTTCATGATGTGAACTGAAAATCGCAGATCGAGTTTTTTTGCATCTCGCGGTTTACCGTCCACACAATGTATCATTACACCACCAATATGTATATCTTATTCCCCAGTTCAGGCTTAACTTTTGTTCTTAATCTAAACCTCAGTTACAATTTATAGCTCTTGATTTATCTGCGTACAGCACGAGTTCTTGGTTATGCCCAGTATTTGAGCTTCAGTTTTCGTTACCATAAAGCTTTTATGGAGCTGGTCCTTGATGACACCCAGTCTTTTATAAAAACTTTATAGTCTTTACAGTATCGGTCCTTGGTTGTGCTGGTTGCGTAACCTTTTCCACCAAGACGAATGGTTCTGAAGCTGGTTCAGAGCCGGTGCCCAATTTCTATCCAGTTCTTTGTGTACAGACATCCAAAGCACGGGCAATCGGACAGAAAAAAAATGGTTCCATGGCGGCACCAACACTTTTCTGGGCTAGAATAAATAGCCACTTATGTCAGGGGCTAGGAGAATGATTATCATGTACACGGACGTACAAAGTAATACTTTATGATGCGACTCTTTAGCCCATAGAAAAACAAAACCAGTTCTAAGGTTCGCCAATGAACCAACGCTGAACCACGCTCTAGACATGAACTACCACCTGGTTTACTATGGGATAAAAGGACTATTTACGGCTGTAGCTCCTGGATATAAAGTACCGAAGCCCCAGCTCAAATTGATAGAGAGACCCACTTTCTATGGATCTGGTTCTTGTTCTGTAACAGTCTTTACAGCTCTGGTTTGTGGTGAAGTCCAGTCTTTAGAGCTTTAGTTCTTGGTCATGGCCAGTCTTCATGGCTCCTACACTTGTTTGCAACCAGTGTCTACAGCTCTACACATTTATTTTGCCTTGTCTCTACAGTGGTGGAAAAAAAATACTAAGACAAAAGTTTAATGTTTTAATAGAATTCTCTCTTTTTTTTTTTTTTTTAAATAATGATGATAAAGATGATGAGAATAATTAGTTATTTTATGAAATGACGTTACTATACAACAATCAATATTAGGCATGAAATCCTTAATTCTTCCAAACTCGCTGGATCCAGCTGGGCATAGAGTCAAAAGACGTCTGCAGTACTCTGGTGTCAGTCCCTAAATCCATTCCTGCTTGCTCACCTCCTCAAGATCATTTATGGAAATTTGCTACCGAAGTTTTTAATTCATTTGAGAGTTCTCTAGTTTTAGTAAGTTTTGTGCAGTGGTAGACACTCCGGCTTCAGAAAGTTAAAGTGCTGCCACTTATTTGTACCATCCATTAACTGAACCAGTTGTTTTTAATTATCACAACTCGGATAGGTGAGAACTAAAGTCACTTTAAATATGTGGATATGTGAATCATTACACTTTCAGGCACTTTTGCACCCCCCCTGGACATTTCCATTTTTATTCAATTTCATTCCCACACAAAAATTCCATCAATTCTATATTCTATATTGTACAGCTGTTTTAAAAAACAAAAAAATCATATATTTTTCTTATATTGTATATTTTGTACTGTACAGTTATTTTATTTTATTTTATATTTTATTTTATTTTATCTTAGTTAAATTTACCTTCTATTTTTTTGTTTCATATTTATTTCCTATTCATAGTCTCTTATTTTAAGGTCACGGGCAGTTGTCTAAGTATTTCACTGCATATCGTACTGTGTATGACTGTGTATGTGACAAATAAAATTTGAATTGCATTGAATAATTAGTGACTTCACCTGTTTGGTGCACATGGAGAACTACAATAACATGTCTCAGCAGCAGCCTCATTTCCCCTCTCATCTGTTAGAACTAGGGCTGCAACTAACGATTATTTTGATAATCGATTAGTTGGTCGATTATTTTTTCCCGATTAATCGATTAATCGGATAAAAGCTAAACGCTTCTTTAATTTGATGTTTTGCTTATATTTATTTATTAAACCTTACCAACATTTGTTTAGTTTTTAACAATAATTGCCGATGGCAAGTTGACATGTGTGTATGTATGTATGTATATATAGTGTGTGTATATATATATATATAAAAAAAAAAATACACTGACATATAGTCACACTAATAGTCACAAATGTACTGCTATTTGCATTCGCTGAAAACCACAACAATCACTAAATGTAATATTCTACTGTTATTCGCACCGTGTAATTTAAGCTG
>JAQQZT010000037.1:30173110-30183431 GCA_030068275.1 Clarias platycephalus | reverse complement strand
TGTGTGTGTGTGTGTGTGTGTGTGTGTGTGTGTGCGTGTGTGTGTATGTGTATGTATGTTCTAAGAAGGAAAGGGAGTACTATTGCATTATTAGAGTCCACATATCTGTGTGTGTTTCTACAGTAGATGACGTTAGGCTACGGCATTTTTGAACCGCTAATCCTGTGTAGGGTCGCGGGTGGCTATCACAGGGCACAGGTACACACCCATTCACTTTCTCACCCATTCACACAGAGACAAATTTGGAAACACAAATCACCGACCACCTCATGTCTTTGGATAGCGGGAGGAAACCGGAGGACTTGGAGGAAACCCACCAAGCTCAGGAATAACATGCAAACTGCATCCACACAGGCTGGTGTCGAGATCCAACTCTGGAGGTGTGAGGTGACAACGTAAACCACATAGATTGCTATGCTTAATATATATATATATATATTTTTAAATCTTTCATTATTTATAAATGGCTCCTACAAAGCACAGCAATTCTACCAAAGTGAAAATATCTGGAATATCTGAGGGGCAAAACCTCACTGAAAAGATTCCAACGCGGACGTGCCGAAACGTGCAGTTCCTCTAACGACCACTTGGCTTCAAAAATGAGCCAATCCTCAATGACTCCAATGTTAACTTTTACAGAAATCAACATGTTTACAGCCCGTATTGGGGCTCCAGAGCTGGATTTATCACTCACTCACCGTCTATATCGCTTTATCCTGTATTCAGGGTCGCGGGGAGTCTGGAGCCTATCCTGGGAGGCTTAGGGCACGAGGCAGGGTACACCCCGGACAGGGTGCCAATCCATCGCAGGGCACACACATACACACTCACTCACGCATTCATACACTATGGGCGATTTGGGAACGCCAATTAGCCTAACCTGCAGGAGGAAACCGGAATATGCAAACTCCATGCACACAGAGTCAGGAATCGAGCCTGGATGGGAATCGAACCCGGACCGTGGAGGTGCAAGGCGACAGGGCTAACCACTACACCATCGTGCCGCCGCTAGATTTCTCATTTGTGATACTGGGGTGAATGTTTTACTGTACATAACTCATTAGTTAAAATTACATTAATTAATTACTAATTACTGCATTTCAGCGATGCTTAGGCTAAGCTATGCCGCTTGATGTAACTGAGGCAAGGAGGCGGTTGGTTACAACAGCTAGGCTCTATTCGTTCTACGCATTTGCCCATTGGTGGATTAACTGTGGTTTGGGCGGAGTCAGGTCCGGTTAAGATGGCGACGATCAGAGCTGCCACAGTTGAGTTTCAAAATCGCTCTTCAGAAAACCTGTGTGATATCACTGAGAGTTTGTCCTGTTTTTTTTATACAGTGTGTTGGAATATCATCACATTTATTTATCATTTCCTTTTGAAGAATTAAAATAAAGAAAATTTAAGATTTTGTGTACGATTATCTTATTGATTAAATCACATTGTGATTATTTCTACACATATTGCGATTTAAGCTGATATCGAACTATTAAACGTACCATTTAGTCTGTAATCGTATTGGTCAAGACTATCGGGCAGGACAGAGTTTTTCAAATTGTCCGTTCGCAGTGATTTAAAACGTACCTTGTACAGTATGTGGACAAAAGTCCAAAACACATAGAATTTTTAAGTTGTTGATGGGATGATCATCGATTATAGTCGATTTCCTGTGCATTTTGATTAATCAATTATGACTAATAATGATCAGTTTTAATTGTTAAAAATTCCTACAATACGCCATGTTGCATGTTTTTTTTTTCTGAGCACCCAGACTGGATAAAGTCCACTAAATGTGCATGCGTACAATGCTGATAACTACACATCCTCACAACACGATTATACGATTGTGTACTATGGTGAACGATGCAGCTCAGGACGATCTATTATAAAATATTCCTGGGGGAAAAAAAGACCCGTGGGGAAAGTGAGTAAACTTTGATTGTTTTTTTTAATGATGCAAGTAAACCACAGATGATGAAAGTTCTTCCCATGAAGATCATAAAGAGCCAAATTTGTCACAAGGAGCATGAGTAAAATAGTAAATACTGTACTAGTTGGCCTGCAGTTGGCCTAAAGCTAACATACTCAGTAATGGATGCTTATGAGAGCAATCCTAGTTGATATGTAATGTACCCCAGGTGTAGTAGTAGTAGTCAGTGATGGTAGGATTGACAACGAGTGCAAGGAGAATCATACAGTGTGGTTAAACCGATTAATAATTGATCATTGATCAAACCGATGGTGGATTATGGAACGGTTCCGTCTCCCATCACTAGTACGCATGGACTAGGCATAAACCGAGCATGTTAATGTTGCAGTCGGAACTACTGTCTGAGCTGTGTATACATTTATAACGAAATAAATTCATACCTTCAGACCAATCAGATTTGAGAAAAAAAAATAAACTACTTGTGGAGACGTCATATACAGTACTATTGAAATATGAATTACATCAGGATTAATATTTGAAATGATTTCTTAATGATCAATATTGGAAAAAAACATTTATAACATGATGTAATATTTATCTATTTCGATAATGTAATGAAACGATATTCCGTGCTAAATATACTGTATTTCCACCCAACCTTGAACTTCCAGGACATTACGTGCAATGTGAATCACTCTCCTCTCCTCAACTCTTTGACTTATACGCGTCTCTAATGAGGAGGTCAGAGAGGACGTGCTGCGTATTGACATCCAAACAGATCAGTTCACCTTTAATCAGCGTGACAAGAGGGTCGCTTTCTGGATTAAACACACACACGCCGCTCTGGGGGGCTTTATAGGCCGACTCACCAGAAGGCTTTGAGCTAATCAAATCAGTGGATCTCATTTGTGTTTAACCTCATTGGCTTCTATTTGTTTATTTTGCTGCAGTGGTTTGTTGTGTCTGTGTCTGTGTGTGTGTGTGTGTGTGTGTGTGTGTGTGTGTGTGTGTGTGTGTGTGTGTGTGTGTGTGTCTAGGGGACCACAAATGTTTTACAAAGAAAAGCTTCTTGTAGTTTTCTTACAACATACGCGTTTCAGAGCCATGGGTAAAAACACACGAACGGTGTTCAAATCAATCCGGGACTCTTGATTGTGCAGAATAACACAACTGAGTTATGAGAGTAAAAACTTATCTATTTCTCTATCTTATCATAATCCCCTGCTGCACTAATGCACTTATTCCAGTGTTTCACTAGTGCTTGGAGGTACAAAGTTCTCTCACTACGGCGGAGTCATGTTCGGACTGTCTGCTTCACGTCTTAAACTCTGGCCTCCCAGGAACTCCGTAAATGGCCCTAAACATGTGGAAACGACTTGGAGTGAGGACGGGACTGCACGGTGGAAACGGCAATAAATCCCAGCCAAGTTCCTGTAACTTGTAAGTGGTGTTGGAGAATGATTGTGTGCTCAGTTTACCCAGACAGATGTGTCTCTTCCACAAGCTGGCGACAGGTTTTTAAAGATTTTGTAAGAATCAGGTGTTCCACTAGCAGATTGTTCATGGGATTGACTGCAGTGAGCTCTGAGCTGCCTCGGCCGCGTTCATCTCTTGCGGACGTTCGGCCTTCTGTAAAATGTCTGCACTATTCATAAGTCTTCTGCAAAGGGCAGCTGGTTTTGACTTGAAGTCCTGGATTGACTTGAACACCAAAATTGTGTAAAAACACAAGAATGTAATAGGTAAAAAAAAATGACATACTGTATATATAAATCTTTTGTCACACTAATTTAAACTATTAATGAATATTAATTTGAACACAATATAACTATTGTGGCTTTTTAATCATAATATTATTATGCATGTATTAAATTAATATTTAATCATAATTATTGTGACTTTTCTGAAAGAGTTTATTGCAGAAATGTTAAATATGATTATTCTCATAATCTTATATATTACATTTATTTCTCACCGTATAATGAGTTCATTCTCGAAATACAACAACTTTGAAAATATATTTATATGCATTTTTCTTCTCAACTGTACAATATAACGGTTTTCCTCAGAATATTATGACCATATCCTCAAAATATAATATTTCTACAAATTTTGCCAGTGGCCCTAAGATGCCTTCGTAAAAGTGCATTTTTTTCAATATATTTTTTCAAATAAAAAAATACATATCATTTTTGTGCACATTTCCAGGTTCTTCCATGAACCAAGTTAGCTCCTTTTACCCACTTATGTTCTAGACATAACATAAACATTCGTCTGGAGATGATGCAGATTTTATGGCTCTCACCGGTAACATGCAGCTCTTCTCCCTTCACATCGATCTTCAGAAAGAGTCGGCCCCGCCGCTCCGTGTGGTCCATCCCACAAAGGCTTGGCACGTTCAGCACACATTGCTTATGCACGTTCATGTCGCATGCTGCGGACACACACACACAAATACATCAGCGTGGCATGAACACTTTAGATTGTCTCAACTTAGGTTTCCTACCAGAGTTCGCTTTAAAACCGATCTGAAATGAGAAGAGAAGTGTGTTGTCAGGGTTGTACTCACTATCACATTTCATGCCCTGGTGGATGAGGCCGTACAGCAGCGAGCCGCAGTGATCGCAAAACGTCGGGCTGCCGTACGTGTGGATCTTAAATTTGTGCTTGCTTCTGGGATCCTGTAGAGACACAGAGAACTTGCTTATTTTACAATAAGAGAACTGCCTCAGGCGTTTTATTCCACAACAAGGAACAACAATGTACACTTTATAAAAAACTGATTGTTACAAAGCACTGGCACTGGAGACTCCTTCCAAAAATATCACACATTAATTAACAGAAAATGTCACTGTATACTGTATAATCTTACAATAAATCTCCTGGTGCCGGTATAAGAACAACATCTCTAATTAATGGGGATTACAGTATGATTATTCTCGCTCTCCTGTGTCAATGGCAAGGTCATTAGCCAATCAGAGGTCGTGGATGTAAAAGAAGGCAGAAAGCGCATGTTTGCACGTGTTATACATGCTCTAAAGCAGGACTTCAGAAAGTTGCAGTTAGCCTGGCTTCATGTGTTTCAGAGTTATGTTCGGAGAATGAAAATGATGAGGGAGCGGTGGGTGGAGTTATAATACAATTATAAATGACTGTTTTGTCTTTTAAATAATCTCGGTATATGATCGAACTATACAGTCGGCATAGGAGAAAAGAAACGCCTTCAAACAACAGAACCAAAACTATGTCAAACTGGGACTTTTAAGTGCGCAGAATAACAAAACACAGTTCTGAGAGTTACTTAAACGTATTTCTCTATTTAATCCCCTACACGAATGCACTAATCCAGCGTTTCACAAGTCCTTGGATAAAAGGTCAAAGTTTTCTCAGTAAGCCAGCGCCATGATCACATTGCCCACTTCATGCCTATAACACCAGCCTCCCAGAAACTCCTTTAATGACCCAAACATCTGGAAATGGTTTGACGAGAGATCAGGACTGTAGGGGGATGTGACAATAACTCCCAGCTGAGTTCCTGCAACGTGCAAGTGGTGTCCGTGAATTGGTTTTAACGGATCAGGCGTTACACTCACTGAACGATCACGGGACGACTGCAGTGGGCTCTGAGCCATCTCAGGCGGGATCATCATTCACGCACCTATAACTTTCTTTAAAACGGTTGCACCTTTAAAATGTTTTACTGCGGCTAAGAGTCTCCGTACCGGCCTTTCTAAATGTCGATCGATTTCATGCCTTCGTTCACAAGTCCCGGTTTGACTTGAACGTCTCTAATTTTTTAATTTGGAACATCCGTTTTTGAGGATGTAGGACCTGTGCAGTGTGCTTAACTGTGTGCACGAACTGCAAGCTTAAATCGGTTCATTTTTTGTTGATTGGGGAATGACTGCAATCCACAACCGTTTAAGCGTAATCAGTTTTGCTCGTCCAATCAGTCTTTTAGATTTTAGACTCTGATAAGATGTGCAAAAAAGAAAAAAAAGAAAGAAAGAAAGAAAAAAGTCCCTTACTGAATCTTACCCACTAATGAAGATAGGATTCTTAATAGTGTTATATACGGGGGAAATAACTAATTATTCAACAATGAAAGAGATTAGTTCATCAGTTCTTCTACTTAATCCAGGCTAAAGTGTAAAGCTTCAAATCTTCAACCATCCTGCACAGTACAATAGCTTTTTACTGACACAATCAGGGAAAATGGCAGAAGAGTTTTTTTTTGTGTTCAAATGAAAAGCATCCATTAGCAGGATCGCAGCCCAGCAGTAACAATATCTGCTCCTCAGTGTCAGGGTGATGTAATGCAGCCAGCAGTCGCTAAGGCGAACGTTTTCTTTCTTATTTATTAATAATAAACGTGCTTATCCTTTTATTTTGTGCAAAAAAAATAAAAAATTAAGCAGCAACAGTTACTTACTCTCCAGCTTGTATTCTCTCGCTCTCTCTCTCTCTCTCTCTCTCTCTCTCATGCTTTAGAGTAATATGATGAAAATATAACTTGTCATGCTTCGGAGAAACAGCAAAGCTAAAATCCTCCTACAGTATGCTAAAGAAATTCCCTGGAGACTTTTTCCATAAATCATAAACTAAGCAAGTCCTTATGTCTTCAATGTCAAACAATATGTAATTATGGAAATGAAAATATCTTATACCAGGAGCAGTAATATGCACTAACTCAAATTCCTTCAGTTTCACTCCTCCTCCTAACTTGACGTTTCTGTGTATGTCAACTTCTGTTACTGCCGAGCCACGCCCGAGTAACAGAACAACAGAGCTGAGGAACAAGCTGGCAGAAGGGCTCTATTTTATATGAGGTCACATTAGGGGCAATTTTCACTGGTTTGTTTAAACCCCTGTCCATTCAACCATGGAAAAAAAGAATGAAGAACAGTTTCTTTGTGTTCATGCAGGCGAGACACCTACTGTAGCTGAATGTCTGAAAATTAAAAAAATTGGATAGAAGTGAATTTTGCATAATAGGTTGCAAGGCTACTCCACAGGTAACATTTTCTGTGTTAGTAAAATCAGAAGGTAAATAAAGATCACAGTGTTCATATTAAGTAATGTTCAGCAATAAAATCTGCACTAAGGTGTAAACTAAATCAAACCTTTTTAATGAATAAATCGTTTTTTCTTTGCTGTACGTTGCTGCGGCAAATCTTTAATTTTGTAACATAAGAAAAACTTTGCTATTGTTCATCAGATGATGATAGTGAAGTGAGATGTATCACAATTTTCAATTTCAGCAAAAATCTTTTTTTTATCCTAAACATTGTTAAGCATGTAGGAATACTATGAATACTATCCAAGCTGATTTCCCTACTTGTAATAGAAAGAAACGCATTTTCTTCACCAAAGATCTGCACGGTGGGGTATTTTTAGAGGTAGCAGCTAAATCCTGGTGGAAGAGGCTTGTCGTGGAATCCAAGTTTAAATATTCTAAAAACAAAAGTTTGGCATTTTTATCCCAAGGGCCTCCTTGTGAACGAACTCTCACTGGCCATACAGTATCTCAGCAACCGCCTGATACAGTACATTCATAAACTTGGCATCAAAATGGACCTTATTAAACTCAGGAATCCGAAAGTCCTCCTAACTTATAATATGCTCTCCCAAAAATATAATATCCCAAAAATATAATATCCCAAAAATATAATATCCCAAAAATATAATATCCCAAAAATATAATATCTCAAAATGCTACTTAATACCTGATCTGATGTGACGGGTCACATTTATGCAGAATAGTGTTATACTGTATATAACAATAATAGTGTTTTATATACTGTACAGTACGTTGTGCAGAATAGACAAAGACGACATATGTATTGGTCAAATGGGATTCAAAGGCAAAAACAAAGATTTATTTCTTTACTATATTATAAATCAATAATTTGGCTATCAGTTGAGGGTTAAGTTAAGGAATTTTTTAGGTCAGAACTTTAGTAATGTATCATTATTACTATTATTATTAATATTAGTTGTAATAGTAGTAGTCGTAGCAGTAGTAGGAGAGGTAGTATTGTTATTGTTCTGTTGACAATACTAAATCTCTCGTTTCAATTTTTTTTTTTTTTATCTAAACTTCTCGAAAACACAGCATTATAACTAACCAAGCAACTGATCATAAGAGCTACATTTAAATCACTATACTGTATGAATATCACAACTCACACGCACACACAGGCTACTTGTAGAGTAACATTAATTATGGATTGTTCATAAAGTTAAAGGTTAATTGCTGTGCTACAAGGACTACAGTAATGAAGCTGAAACACTAAACAAATATCCCGACCGCAATTATTTCCACCAAAAAAAAAAGAAGATTTCTTTAGGCCTTTTAAGTGAGCTGAAAGGAATATCTGTGATGCTGAAAGCGCAGTGTAGCTTAAAGTACTTTAAGAAGGGACGGCGAAGGATATAAACATTCCTACATACAGTATACTGTATAAAGGATATAAAACACGATTTTTATTTGCGTAGTATGAAATGATGAACTACAGAGGAGATACACATGGTACAGTATGTACAGTGTACCTGCATACGGTATGTAAACTTAATACACTCAGTAAGAAAATGGATTTAAGCAGGATGGAGCTTTCCATGAGACTAAGTTTTTTGAGAAGTAGGAAAAGAATTTCCTTGTATAAAAAAAAAAATTTAAATAAAGAGTGAACAGTATTTTACAAAGTGCTTTATTCCTCTAATAAAATAGCCATTTGCCAATAGTTACATTGTGTTACTGTGTTAATAGAGTTTCGTTTAATCCTGCAGCACATCAGCAGGACAGGATACTGCCGTGTCACTTACATTACATCACTTTTATTATAGCAGCTATAAATAATCTTCCACTCACCACGTCCTCTTTGTTCCTCTTTCTTTAAGTAAATAGGACAGAAACAGCAGCTTGTGGGAAAGTAATGACTTACAAAGCACCGACACTGGAGACTCCTTCCACAAAGGGAAAATAAATCCCCCTTGGCATTATAAACTATGTTTCTCTTTACTAGTGGTAGAACATGGAGACCATGAACAACCTCTTACCATCAAAGCCATGTTGTATTAGAATAAGTGCATGGATATATAGACAGTAAACATGCTTTGTTGCATTAAATTTGCTTTTGTGGAAAATGAATCAATGCTATCTAACCAATCAGATTTGAAAATTTAAGGGTTATTTTTTTTCTTCAGCTATGTCTCTTTTATCCTGACTTAGGATAATAATTTATTATTATTATTTTTTTAATCAGATATTTGATTTATTTTATAAATCCTTTTATTTTTACTTTTTGACTTGGGGCAGCACTGTATGCAGTGGCGGGTTGTATGGTTAAGGGTCTTGCACAAACACCCAGCAGGACGATCTGTGCTACATGGACTACAGTCATAAAGCTGAAACACTAAACAAATAACCCGACCGCAATTATTTCCACCGAAAAAAAAAAAAAAAAAGATTAAGGTGAGGCATAAATCCATGACCCTCCAATCAGCAACTGCCTGAGCCACTACGGCCTCTTAACGGTTATTTAATATTGTGCACAAAATCTATCTGACTGCTCTAGCTTGTGAAACTTTTAAAATATGTAGACTTTTTTGAATGCAAAATTCATATTTTAGTCAGTTTCAGGCATTCAAACAGGTTTCCAGTGTGTGCACACGGGGAAAAAAATCATGTTATTGTTAAATTTTTGTATTATGCCCATTAGATCCCACGCCCCCTCTTGTGACCTCATATAAGACCATACCCACCCCTGGCTTGTTGCTCGGCTCGGCACAGCTCGGTTGGTGGGGCGTGGCTCGGCAGTAGCTCATTTACATAGAAACTGAAATGGTGCATTTGGGGGAGGAGTGAAATAAAGAGAATTCGATGTACTTTATATACTACATCTACTATATATACTGTATCATCTGAGGGGTGTTTCAAGTAGAGCACTAACAGACACACCTCTGAGACCTGGGTTAATATTAAAATATTAGAAATATTAAAATATGGACATTTTATTAAGTGTTTCCTCGCCTGATCTAACTAATCAGCAAATTCAAAGCTTTTTCTGAATTGAGGTGGGTACGATGAGAACAGCGATAACACTAAAATCTTACACATCTGGGTTGGGAACCAGTGATCTAGACACATGAGGTACAGTATTGTCTCTTTTAGTTCAAAGATTTGGGAGAATCTAAAAATAGGATTAAAAATCAACACACACACACACACACACACACACACACTTTTTTACTGTATTACTGTGTTCTTGGATACATCAGAGACCTGAATTTAATACCATTTAAAACCAAAAGAATCAGAACACACACACACACACACACACACACACACACACACACACACACACACACACACACACACACACACACACA
>JAQQZT010000037.1:30152982-30167031 GCA_030068275.1 Clarias platycephalus | reverse complement strand
ACTGACTGGTACTTTAGATTTTGAGCCTCCCTTCATTCAGGGACACATTGTGAAACATTTTTAGTTTATGTCTTATGTCTAAAAACAGTTGAAACAGTTGACGTTTCTTTTTTTGCTGAGTGTATATATATATATATATATATATATATACACACACTTATCAGTTATTATGTCTATTAGGGATACCACCAAAATACTTTGACCAAAAAGGAACTAAGGGCTTAGTTTCAGTTTTTGGTCTAATAGTAAACAGGATAATGAATTTAACCTTCTGCCAAATGCCTAAATGTAAATGTAAACCTTAAATGATTAAATAAAAATATGATAACAAAATTCTAAACAAGTTCTTTCATTCAAACACTATGAACGGCCTCAGATGAACAGAGATAATGTCATCAATGTGGACATAAGAGACAAATGATTTGTTAAATAATTATATATGGAAAATGCTTTGTTTTTTTTTATTTATATACAGTAGTGTGAAATACATGTAAACTAAAAATCCACAATCTGGCACAGGTTTTTCCTTTTTTTTTTGTGATTGTTTGTGAACAGTTCCCAACTACAGCTGAAAATATTATACCATCCAACATTGAAAGTGAATTGGCGGGAAGGCTTATCTTCTTTAGTCTATTGGTTTAGACGATTAAATATTGTATCGCAATTTTTTAAATGGCAAGTGAGGTAAAAATCAATCTCACACAAGCCTTTTGAGGAATGTCAGAGCAAACTCCACTCTAGACAACTACAACACGTTAGATGCCTCAGCTGTACACCAGTCTATAGCTACAGCTGTAAAAACACACCACAAATCTTACACAGCTCGTTTGACGACCATAAACCAATTCAACAGCTGAATGTTAAAACTTTTGCCTTCTGCATTGAAATTTAGAAACGCTAAACAATGAGCTTGGCTTGGGGACAAAGTCAAAGCCTTTCCTTAAAAAAAAAAGGGAAAAAATAGGATGCACTCAGTCTTAGACGGTTCACATAGGAGTTTCATCCTTCAGCACGGAGCCAAAGTTCAGCCACAGCTTGAAAAGTCTTAGATTATAGCAATATTTACAACACGAAAGTACTTCGTATTCAGACACAGGAAACGTATGTTGACTTTATGGGTGGGGTATTAAGATTATGTTAATATCCTGTGTTTAATTCATACCCGGAGGGTTGCCAATGTTGGGGCTTTTCAGTATCTTTTAAACATTCCTGAAAGTATTCAGTGGATAGAAAATGCAGAAGAAACAGTTCATGTGTTTTCTTTCCTGTTAACCAAAAACGACTATTAAAAACATATGATATATGATAATATAATCATGAAATGAGCAGCACTGTAAAGTAATAAACATCTAGATTAATAGTAGTCAATTCAGCACATGCTATTATTATGATTTTATTTTATATCATTCAAGTTATTAGTTTAATTGTGTGCTCAGCTGAATAAAACCACTACAGCATAGATCGGTATGATTGATTTCGCGGCACTAATATTTTTAGCGCTAATGTTTACTGTCTGATTTGTCACAAGCTTTAAAGTATTAATGCGTATTAAATCGTTATAAGTATTAGTAACTACTGAAAGTAGCTAATACGCATTGCTGATTGTTCTTGGATATGTTTTTACATTCTACATTCTAGAAGAATACTGGAGATTCCAAAACTATGAAAAAACACATATGGGTTTATGTAATTATGTAACAACAACAGTCAGCTGTTGCAAGAACAGTGCTGTCCAGTGCATTTAGAAAAAGTGAATCGGTTTGATGAAACTGTCTGTCATGAAGAACATCTCAGGAAAGCAGGTCCAAATCTTACCTCTGCTGCAGAAGAGACGTTCATTTAGAGTTACCAGCCTTGGAAATTAGATTAGAGCCTTTATGAAGGCTTTACAGATCATAAGTAGCAGATTTCTAACAATATTAACTGTTCAAATGTTATTATTACATATTGACTAATACTCAAATCAGGAAAGGACATTGAATTACAAGGTGTGTCCAAACTTTTGCCCGATACTGTAGGTGGCGGTATTGCACCAGCCACTCATGAACTCAAAAGAAAAATAAGCAGTGATACTCTTGCAAAACGAGAGTATTTTGCGCAACATGGAAGTGGTTGGATTTTCAGGAAAAGTTACGGTATATCTATGAGGAATTTACTAATTTTGGATCATTCCACCCTTTCGAGTTAACCTAAATAATTTAAGAATCGAATCTGAATAAGAAAATGACCTATTAATTAATTCATTCATTCATTCATCTTCTATATCGCTTCATCCTTGTATTCAGGGTCGCGGGGGGCCTGGAGCCTATCCCAGGAGACTTGGGGCACATGGCAGGGTACACCCTGGACAGGGTGCCAATCCATCGCAGGGCACACACACATACACACACACACTCATTCACACACTACGGGCAATTTTGGGAACGCCAATCAACCTAACCTGCATGTCAGTGGGAGGAAACCGGAGTACCCGGAGGAAACCCACCAAGCACGGGGAGAACACGCAAACTCAGAGACGGGAATCGAGCCTGGCCGGGAATCGAACCCGGACCCTGGAGGTGCAAGGAGACAGTGCTAACCAATACACCACCGTGCCGCCACCTATTAATTCATTTAATCTAATGAACCTACAAAAGCAGAACCGATTTAATCGCGCAGCTCTAGAAACGGGGTCTGGTTCTTCTCAAGGTTTATTCCTACTGTCATCTCAGGAAGGTATTTCTCGCCATCGTCAACCTCAGCTTGCTCATTAGGGACAAACTAATAGTTAAAATATTCTATACTTTTAACCTCTGTACATTTTCAAAAATTATTCTGTGACCATTGTTAAGAATTTGATTGAATTTTACAATTTATCTTATTTATCTATCAAAAGACCGTCCGTCCAAACTGAAACACAAAACTGAAATGTGGGTGTATCCGGCAACAAGACAGAGGAAAAAATAAAAATAAGATAAATAATACCAACGGAAACAAAAATAGTTTGTGCCCCTTGCAGTCTCCAGCTCTGACCTGTAGAAGTCCATCAAAAGAAAGACAGACATTTAAAGAAGAATGTGTGGGAAATGGGTTGCTGAGAAACAAACAACCACTGAAGTCATGCAAATTATTCCTATAGACTATCAACAGTACACTACAAAGCAGAGCAAGAACGATACTCCCCTTTTCAACTGATTTATTTTTACACTGTTTAATATTGCTAGCATTTTATTTTTACACTAGTGAAACACTATAACGCTATATTGATTCAGTTTTCTTAGCTCGTTCATTCTGTCCTAAAGCGAGGTCCTGCAGACGTCTGCATTTAAATGTCAGTCATCCGTGATAAGGATCTTGTAAAAATTTAATGAGATGTTTAGACAATGTTTGCCAAGTCTTAATTGTTTTTGGAGGGATGGAAAAAGTACACAAGAACGTGACTTGAATAACGTCCTTCGCTTCCCCATCAGGGGTTTTAGAATTCGGATTCCCCCACTTTAATATCTTATATGTTTCTGGGACTTTGCACTCGCATGTATTAATGTGTTAATTGAGCACTAAGCTGTAAACTCCACTGGGAGCGATGGGCTGTAGCACACAAAAAAAAAAACATCGCTGTTTGCGTTAATGCTTACAGTTATTTTCCTATAAATTACACATTTATTGCACATTTTCCTGTAAGCAAAATCACAGCTTATTAGCGACGTTAGCAAAACATCCGCTGCAGCTTCGAGAATATTAGCACCGTTACACCCAAAGGACAAAAACCACACATGCTAGCATCATTGCGTTGACGTAGCCTAATGTGTTTTTCCAAAGACGCACGCTTTTCCACTTTAAATCTATCTGTTGTTTAATTGCTTCATATCCTTTCATGTCTCAAAATGAACAGGGCCTTAATTAGCTACGTAGATGTGTGCATGTGTGTGTGTGCATGTGTGTGTGTGTGTGTGTGGACTTAGAGCCAGCTGTACTTAGTCACGGACACCCACACACAGCTGATGCTAAAGAATAAGCTCACGCTTTTCCTTCTTCTCATCACTCTACTCTCTTGCTCTCCCCCCCCCCTCCCTGCCCCGAACGACAATTTTCCCGGGTTTCCCCCGAGTCACCTCGCTCTAGTTTCCTCTCTACTTGTTTACTTCCTGGAAACAATTATGAAAGAGACAGAACGATCTGGCGGCGCATGAGGTCTCCTTCGCTGGGAGGAGGATGATGGCCAAGAACGTGACTGACCAGCTATAGTAAAGATACGTTTGTATGCTGTACGGGCAGTGGCGGCTCAAAGGGTTAAGTCTCTGGGTGACTGATCAGAAGGTCAGGGGTTTAAGCCCCATCACAGCCAAGTTGCTACTGTTGACCGTTGACCAAGGCCCTTAACCCTGTCTTCTCCAGGGGGGGCTGAACCCTGTCTGACTCTGGGCTCTAACTGGGATATGTGAAAATTTCATTTTACTCTGCTGTAAAGTACTGTACAGTGACAGACAGTGGAATCTTAACATTAGTGTCCACAAGAGCAATGGAATCTCCCTTTAATGCACATTTAGATTAGCACTATAGATTTTCTGTCCAGGAAAGACTTTTTTTTTTATACACAGAACACAAAGCAAATAGATTTGCATCATATTTTTATGAATATGTATTTTTAATCTTTAATTAAAAGATTCATTTTCACACCAGGATTTTACAGTTTTACAGTGAAAAAAATGCACATTTGTCCTATTACAACTGGAGAACCCAACTTGCAAAGTGTTTGTTAAAGTGCTTTAAAACAATGTTTACTATTAAAATTCCGATCCCACAGAAAAGTCAGTGCGGCACAAATGGCCAAAAAAAAAGTCAATGCTGGATACTGTAGAAAGGCACTACAACTCCCAGTGCACGGCAGTCCAAGGCCACTGACCCGGGCTCTAAACCCCCAGATCAATCCTATCAAGTACCTACAGTATTAGTCAAGTCTGATTCAGAGAAGCCCATTCCGCAAGCCACAGCAGGATCTGCTGCCATACACCTCCAGAGGTCTTGTGGAGTCATGTCCCGATGGCGCAGAGCCACCCTGGTGGCACAACCTAGGTGGTTTTAATGCTGATGATTTTCACGCTTTGACTGGCTGGTATACAAAATGCATTAAATACAAAGCTACTGATTAAAATAAACAGTATTATTCAAGTTCTTCCACTCCGACCTTGGCAAACCATGTCTCCACGGAGTGCACCTTGTAGACGGGACATCGCCATGCTGGAACACGTTTGAGCCTTTCACTTCCAGGAAAGGAAATTGTCATTCCACAGCACACAAGGACATCATATACAAGTGCCTGGCATCGGTTTGAGAAAGATTCCCAAACGAGTGAGTATGATAGTCAGGTGTTCACATACTTTTTCCTATATTGCGCACTAAAACAAGCACATTTGATATAAATCTGTGGTTTGCCTTGCAGCCAAATTATTGGCAATCAAAGCCTACGATTCAGTGCGGCGGTATAAAGAAAAACATAATATATTAGATAGCGTTTTCTCTGCATCATCTACTCCCATAGGAAAGTGAGTTCAATCAGAGTTCAGATCAGATCTACTTTGTCTCATCTTATCTATTCCCATGCAAGGTCTATTTTATAAACACGCGTCACACTCCCAGATGGTCTTTCGAGCAGAAAATAAGCATGGGGAAACCAATTTAGCCTGAAAGTATTATGTTTATTTTTTTTTTGGGAGAATCGGTTAACATGGATGAATTTGCAGAAGACACAGAAATACAGTCTCTTGAGTAGCCGCGGGCAAAACAAAAAAAAAAGAAAAAATTCAGTCCGGAATCAATCCTGAACAAATGTGTTTACTGTAAAGAGTGCACAGTCAGAAGGGAACAGCTGTCCTGGGAATCAGATCCATTAACGCTAGCGTGACCTTACTCTGACCCGCTGAGCATTAACCTGACCTGAGAGGAAGAGCCCGTGCTGCTGTGTGTCCCTGTAGGTTCTGCACTCATTACGAGCTGTAATGGGGTTTTAAACATACAGTAACACATAGATGCAGAAAGGATTCTAAGTTTATTGCGGTAGAAATAAATAAAGAAAACTTTGGCGGTGTGATTCATGCTTGGATTGGGAAAAAAAAAAAATAGACTTTTTTTTTTGTACTGCAAAAATCTCATCAGAGTGTGAAAATAGAAGGTAATAGAAAAACATTTTATGCTTTGGCAGGATTCGATATAAGCGCCGAACTACTGTGAGTCAACACGGGCTTGGGAAATTACAGGGTGACAAACAATATTTCCAGCCATATGTCGTTTTTTTACAGACCCTAACCAGTGTGGGACTCTGTGTGCACCACCACCACCACCACCACCACCACCACCAGCACCACAGCAACAACAAGAACAACGACCATGACTATTAGTGCTTACAGTATGTGTGTCTCTGTATTGTTGAGCAAAGACTGAGCGGATTCACATTAGCAAGTGACACGGTGCCTACATCACATCTTCGTGAACATGTAGCCTTCTTTATTGCTTATGGGGACTAAGCTATTAAATGGTATAAACTACAGAAACAGAAAGTCTGCTGGCCAAACACCAGCAAGAACCTTAACCCAAAACTCTCAACTACTTGGTTGTGTAACATGAGCTAAAAGTAAGTTGCTTTGGTTTAGGGTGTCTGCTACTCGAAATGGCATGACTGTTAAAAAGTTTTTTTTTTTTTTTTTTTGTGGATTTACTGCATTGTAATTAATTCACCTTAAACAAAAAAATTGCTCAATTAACCCAATTGACAACATGCAAAGTTATTACACTAACAAAATCATTATTGTAATCCATAGTGAAATTTGATATTATACTTCTTATTAAGACACAATGTTAATCCGTTATCTTTTGATTTCAACGTATTACAGTATGTCATTTATAACAAGATAATAATGACAATTCATACCTAGATTTCAGACTTTTAAATAACATAAAATCATGTATTGTACAAAAGCTGTGAACTGCGAGTTGTTGAAAAATGTTTCAAAACTATGTAATTATTTCAACAATTTATTTCAAGATATTATGTCATTATTTCAACTAAGCATCTCATTATTTTAAGAGAAGTACTTAAAATCCCCTTTTTTTTTTCTTTTTTTTTATTTCAACTTAATAATCTTGTGCAGTGAGGTAGGTACTGTAAGTGATGTAAGCTTTTCTGTACAACAAAACTCTCAAATAACATACCAACATAAAATCTCTTATAAATTTAATTGTGTATGAAACAGCAAGTAAAAAATTAAGTGAAAAAAAGCTGAAAAGCAATTTTATTAGTTCAACTATTTATTTTAAAATACTATGCCATTATTTCAACTAAGCATCTCATTATTTTAAGATACGTTTAAGTACGTAACATCTCTTCATTTCAACTTAATCATATATATTATACCATATTTTAAGCTATTATCTCATTATTTTGTCCACATCATAATTTTAAGTTACTGAAATAAATATTTGTTTGTTTGGATATATTATCTGGTGGATAAGGTTTTACATACATTATTTCTGTTATCTTGTTATTACAATAAATTATGAAATTAATAATAAAATTATGGCTTTAAATAACAAGCTAAAAACATAATTTCTAGCTATATAACTACTTAAATTTTTGTGAATGCAGGGTCCTTGCAGAACGTAATTTTACTTAAAAATTTTTTTAAACAAGCATAATGAGCTAGGCAGAGCTACTCTACATGGTTAATAAAGTGATCTAAGTGATATGGCCAGTAATCTCATTAAAATAGATCAAATTTAACAAATAAAATAAAATTTTCTGCACAATAAGACTCTTGAATAACGTAACATTATAGCCAATAAGACAAGTTGTGTCTGTTTTACACAGTATATGAACTAAGGCTACTACAAGTTGTGAGGAAAAAATGAAAAAGCTGTGTTATTATTCAGATGACTTCTTTCAAAATATTCTGTCATTATTTCAGTTGAGTATCTCATTATTTTATGAAAGTTTAGGTACTTCATAATTCCACCATGATTCACCATCAACAATTTTGGGTTATTATCTCATGATTTTAACTAATTATGTTCAGAATGAATTATGAAATAAAAAAACAACTTCAAATATTTTTAACTTCAACTACAGTAAGTCAAAAACGTATTGTTTTAAACAATGACATTTCTTGACTCATCAAGATTAAAAGTTTAAATAAAGAGATAACTTATAACTAAAATTAATGGAATAATAACTTTAAACAGTGAGGTCAGTCAAACTAATGCATAATTCCTTGAAATATTAGGACGCTCTTTAAATTGGCTTGGTGAAATAACCAGCATTAATAACCAGGGTATGGGGGTGGGGTTGAAGCCGGGCTCAGAGCACAAGGGTACACCGTGGATGAGGTGCCAACTCATAGCAGGGCACAAGCATGCACAGTCGCACAGTGAATCACACCCTATGGGTAACCTGTACTGTAAATGCCAATCAGCCTACGGTGCATGTGTGGGGAAACCGGTGCATCCTGAAGAAACCCATCATGCACAGGGAAAAATGCAAACTCAACAACACAAACACAGACCGAAGACGAGATTTGAAACCCCTGATCTGAAATGAACTGGCATTTGAACATTTCTAAATTGTTCATTTTGAGATTTCTTGAGAACAGGAAATGATGCAGGATTGTGCAGGCACTTTTATTCACATTTTACATGACATGAAAGTGATCCTAAATCACTTCATTTCCATTGACCTTCTTTGACGCACCACTGAGGCAGAACTAAGTAGATAAGGGCAAACCTCAGAACAACTGCTCTGGGATTTGACCTTACGACCCGTAACTACTGAGCTGTCTCTGCTTCATTTTAGATCAACACCAAGTAAAAAATATAATCAAAGATGGAAGTAACCAACCAAAAGAAGTGTTAATTAGCCTCTTTCCTTTGTGGTTCCACTGTGATTAATCAGTGCTGCGCTTTCAGATGTGTGCTGCCCAACAGGTCGTCTGCAGCCTAGTGTCGATGCTCTGATCTCACTAATCCATCTATTTCACCCCGACTCTCTATATCAACATGTTTCTTTATTCCTAAGCAGCGCCGCCATCTGTCCATTGTGCAACCCTCTGGCTTAAATAAAAGGTTTCATTAAATAAAGACACGAGAGAGCAAAGCTAACACAATTAACTCCAGCAGGCTCAAGGCGTCGCTTTTATGCAAAACGGCAAGGCAATTACACAAGAACAGACATAACGAGTACTTCGAACGAATTAATTCACTCCAATGGACTCAGTGCAATGAAGTGCAGGGTATGAAATATTATAAACCTGGCAAAGTCAACACAACTCCACTATTAATGGTTTCAACTATTTTGTAATTGCTAAACAAATTGGACAGTTAATGACACACTAGCCAGTTACTCTCTTCTCAGTCTCCATTACTATACAGTACACACACATATATATATATACACACACACACACACACACACACATACACAGGCTTGAAAGACAGGCACCACAGGTGGCCATGGCTGTCAGACAGAGAAAAGTGTGTGTGTTTGTGTGTGTGTGTGTGTGCTCTAAAGATAGATCCATTTCAGATACAGGCTATGATGACACACACCATGCAAGCAAAAACACACACCCTGGCTTTCATCTAAAGACTGATAAAACATGAAAGATTGGATTCTGTGATGATTATACAGTACACACACACACACACACCTTAAAACACCAAAAATTTGAAACAATCCAGTAAATAATTTTTTTGTAAGCATTTTATTTAATACTCCTTCCAGCCACGCCTCTTACAGTGGAAGTGACACGCTGAAAGAGGTCACACAGGCCACACCTCCTATAGTAGAAAGCAAAGTCTAGAAGACCAGTCATAGAAATCACATAGGCCACACCTCCTCATATGCTAAATGAAAAATATGACTCCTGTGACTTCAGTTATTTTAAAGTGGGTGTGGCCTTTGTGCTTGTCAGTTTTGATAAGGAGGCGTGGCCTATGTGATTTTGTGCATCAGTTCTACTGAAGGAGGCGTGGCCTATGTGATGCTTGAACTAGTCAGTTCTACTGAAGGAGGCGTGGCCTATGTGAGCTTTGCACTTGCCAGTTCTACTAAAGGAGGCGTGGCCTATGTGACCTTTGTTATTAGTCAGTTCTACTGAAGAAGGCGTGGCCTATGTGATGTTTGCACTTGCCAGTTCTACTGAAGGAGGCGTGGCCTATGTGACCTTTGTTATTAGTAGTTCTACTGAAGGAGGCGTGGCCTATGTGACCTTTGCACTTGCCAGTTCTACTGAAGGAGGCGTGGCCTATGTCATGTTTGCACTTGCCAGTTCTACTGAAAGAGGCGTGGCCTATGTGACCTTTGCACTTGCCAGTTCTACTGAAGGAGGCGTGGCCTATGTGACCTTTGTTATTAGTAGTTCTACTGAAGGAGGCGTGGCCTATGTGACCTTTGCACTTGCCAGTTCTACTGAAGGAGGCGTGGCCTATGTCATGTTTGCACTTGCCAGTTCTACTGAAAGAGGCGTGGCCTATGTGACCTTTGCACTTGCCAGTTCTACTGAAGGAGGTATGGCCTATGTGACCTTTGCACTTGCCAGTTCTACTGAAGGAGGCGTGGCCTATGTGACCTTTGCACTAGTCAGTTCTACTGAAGGAGGCGTGGCCTATGTGACCTTTCAGTGACGATGACAGGCACACAAGTCACAGAAGTCACACCTCCTTCAGTACCTTACACTACCAGTGAGTATACACACACTGCACATATCATATAACTAATCATCCATCGAAATGAAACACAAGCTCCATTTTAGCACCTGTGACACTTACACTTTTAGCATTATGCTAATATCAAAAGGCCCAAGTGCCTGCTGCTGGCCTTTGAAGTTTCTCAAAGCGTTTTTTTTCTGTCGCGCAACAAACGTTGTCTTTCAAATCGGATCACAGACGTGTCGCACATAATACAGGCCCTTGTCCCTGGCACAATATGGCTTCACCTGGCCCTGAGGACAGTGTTAAAAGCAAAAGGAGACCTGTGTTAACATGTGACGAGCAGGTGCACAACCTGGCATGCAGCTCTCGTTTGTTCAGCCGCCCGAGCCGTCCGTCTACATATTCATACACGAGGACAGCTTCACACGGCATGCATTAGTCATTAGCGGCTATGATAAATATTCATCGTTTCGCGCTCTGTCGTTGGCTTCGTCACACGGCGGTCACTTTTTGGCCTCGACGAGAACGGTCCACTCGTACAGGACAGAGTGACGGCGTTACATAACTTAGCAGCCGCAGCCGGTACATGTCCTCGTTCTGATAGTTCACTTGAAGCAGGACAGAAAAAAGCCTGGCTTCAAAAGACAGTAACAAAAGAGGCGATTTGTACGACTTTGATGTTAAACAGTTCGCAAACATTTGAATGGAAAGGAGAGGAGAGATCAGAATGGCGAGGGAACTTTGAAGTGAGACGAGCTTGAGTTCAAGTTAAAAAACGATAAGGTTCATCACACAGTGTTTACGTTTATAGTAATTTAGTTATTGATCTAAAAGTAAACGAATCAGATTCAAGTGAAGACCTGATGCAACAGAAGTGCTAAAGAACATTCCGGAAACAAGTACGTTGTATAAAACCGAGAGAGGCAGAGCTCTGTGGGTTGTAGTTCTAGTCCTCAAGAGACACAAGTCACGATAAAATCAGCAATATTATGAATTTTATTTGCCGATAATGTGATTAACAAACGTAGTTAACACTTCAACTCCTGCTCAGGATGAGTCACATCAATTTCCAAAGCAGGAACTTGTATTTTTTTAAACTCATTCAAGTCACCAGATAAATATTCTAACACAGACCCTACGTAAAAGAAATCTGATAATGGGCATATTACAGAAAATCTCAATGCATTTCGCAAAATCTGCGCGGAAATGCTGAAAAAATCTGAAAAGTACAAGGGGGATTCAAAATTATCCGCAGTCTGGCTGTATAATCTATTCTCATTAATTTTCAGAAAAGATAAATACAAAATTTCTCGACATAATCTTGACTTTCAATTTACTTTATTCATCTGTCAACAAGCTTTATTTCATATTCCATCTTAAAAAATGTTTAATGCTGAGTTGCGAATGCACTGCTGTCTTCACTTCTTCATCAGAAGTGAATCTTTATCCTTACAGGGTTGGAACCAAAGATATGAAAGTCTGATGGAGCGATGGATGGATGGATAAATGAATGAATAAATAAATAAATAAATAAATAAATCTGGGGAGACAGTAGCCTTAAACGGAAAGGGCTGATGAGACAGTACTGCCAACAGAAGTTTTAAAATAACCAGAGTGCAGATAATTTATGACTCACCCTTATGACATTTGCCTCTAGGAATTAGGTTTCAAGGCATTTTCCACTACAGTATGTGAAAAATGGGAGATACTATATTAATCAGATATCTGGATTGCATGTGTTGCAGATTGTTAATTATTCGACTTACTTAATATTCTGATGTTTTTAAAAAGAGAATATCATAAAAGATCTGATTCAAATGAGGAAAAAAAAAAAAAAGTGCTAAAGAAGTCGAGACATAGAAAATGTGCATTTTAAAGGGATTCTGTCTGAAAAAATAGCAGTCAGATCCTGGAGAACAAAATAAATACGACATGTTCCGGTAAAGCTTGAGTTCCCCCAGACACTATAATTAAAGATAACAGAGAGAGAGAGAGAGAGAGAGAGAGAGAGAGAGAGAGAGAGAGAGAGAGAGAGAGAGAAAACCATTGAAGGGGACAGGAAAGGGGTTGAGGGGCAACGTAAGTAGGGAGACACGATTTCACAGTGACGTGGCTAGACAAGCGCAGGTCGGTTCTCCGTGGGAATTCAGCGCTTCACTGAAAATCAGCCGGAAAATCGATCCCTAAAAATACCCGCGTTGAAAATATCAGGCTGTCCAAGAAGGAGCAGATAATGACTCAAGCAGAAGGCGAATGCAGCAGCCTCACACAGAGGGGTGTGTAATGAACAAAGCCTTTAAGAGCACTGAGTCAGAGCTGGAACGTCACGCTGCTGCGTCATCTACTCCAGGTCCAGCTTTTGCTCGTGCATAGATTGGAAAGTTCTCTAAACTAGAAATTAACATTAAGAAACTGAGACAATATAACTTTTTTTTCCTTTCAGTGACAGCTTCCTGGCTAGATTCCTGTTGGGACTTTACTTATCATCCATCATTGCCAAAAGTGAGCTAAAAGAAATAGTCTTCAAAAATTCATCATTTGCCATTTCCACTGAAGATGATTCCATGATGGTTTTGCATGGAAAAATTGGAAAAAGTGGAGTTCTAGACACCCAGTGAAGAGTCTCAGCGCTGTTACACTATGTATAAGCTGTCTTGCAATGCTGCGTCCAATCAGATTAGTGAACCGGAAATAACTGTTGCATAAATACTCATTAAATAAGAGAATTAACCCTTTACAGGGCGTTCATTGAAATATGTTTCAAAACTTTTTTCCATGGATTTTTTTTTCCATTGTTGTCATTTTTATGTTGCACATCAAGCTTAGAGAAGTTACCATATATGTTCCTCCTCCTCCTCCTCAGGTATTAATTGCTCCCTCTTCAGATTGGCCCAAGTCCCCGATAGGTTCCGAGGGCCCTGTACATACCAGTAACACACCTTCTGCTGCCATGCTCTTTCAAGATTTTTATTTCTTTCTACACTAAAACAATACTTCAAGCCTTCAACATATACAATAATCTCAAAGAGTTTCAAAGAGTTGATATTGAGATGTTTCTGCTACTTCCGCTCTGTAAAGACTTCATATAACAGCTCTAATCTGAGGTGCTGTTTGTTATCTGGTGATTTCTGAGGCTGGTGACTCTAAATCAGTGCTTCTCAATTATTTTCTGTCATGCCCCCCTAGGAAGAAGAAAACATCTCGCACCCCCCGCGCGACTATAAATAATATAATTTGTCTATAAAATTGTTATAACTACACCTCTGCATAACACTGTATCCTTACAGTATTAACGTATAAGAAATATGGACCAACTTACAACAAAGAATAGCTTTATTAACTGTAACAGAAAAGATTTAAAGTGCATCTGAAATT
>JAQQZT010000037.1:30129782-30149754 GCA_030068275.1 Clarias platycephalus | reverse complement strand
CTTTGATTTTCAAGCACAAGAAAAACAACAGCTTTATTATGCAAAGGTGTTCCTTCAGTTAAAAACAACTAGTTTGAGATTTATATCTGCTCTACTTTTTTGATCTTTTTCTCATCCCACCCCCCGCTGTTAAAAAAATACAAATAAAAAAGTAACTCGGTAACTTTTACTCTGAGTAAATGTATGAGCTACTTTTTACTTTTACTTGAGTAGATTTTTATATGGGTAACTTTACTTGTACTTAAGTAAAATTTCACAGAAGTAACAGTACTTTTACTTGAGTACAAAATTTTATTACTCTTTCCACCTCTGTGTTCAATGTTTAAAAAAAAAAAAAAAGAACATTTCAAACACCATAATTTTATGAATTTTACAAGTCAGCAGTTTAAAATAAAGTATAGTCTACATTTACGTCCTAAAACTCTTAGACACTGTTGCAAGTGAAAACACCAAAAGATCTAAATTTTCCAGTCCATCGGACCATAACAACTATACCATACTTTTCATACTATTCCCCATTCAGATTTTTTAAATATAAATATTAATTGAAGCTCTTGTCCAGTATCAGTATTATTTCATGCATTTTACCGGTGCCAGATGAGATAACTGGATAAGTGAACAGGTGTTCAGGTATTCCTATGACTTGGCATAATAGATGGAACCATTAATTCTGCACTCTACCAGAAAGTCTTAAAGGAAAATGTCCAGCCATCAGAGTTCATGACTTCAAGCTCAATTGCACTTTATACGTTCTGTTATGCAGCAGGACAATGCAAAACACACCAGTAAGTCCACCTGTGAATGGGTCCAAAATTAAAGTTTTAGGGTGGGCTAATCAAAGTCCGGAGTTTAATTCAAATGAGATGCTGTGGCATGACCTTAAACTCGAACCTAAATTCATACTAAATTAAAGCAATTCTGCAAGGGAAGGTGGGCCAAAATTCCTCCACAGCTATTTTAAAGACTCATTGCCAGTTATCACAAACAATTGATTGCAGTTGTAGCTTGTTGTAGGGTGGCACAACCAGTTATTAGGTTTAGGGGGCAATTACTTTTTCACATGGGGCCAGTTCTGCTTTTTTCCCCCCCATAATAAATAAAATCATTATTCAAAAACTGCGTTTTGTATTTACTCCAGGTATCTTTGTGTAATAGTAAAATTTTAGTTTGATGATCTTGATTATTTAAATGTGATGTATGCAAAAACATTTTAAAAAATCTGAAAGGGGCACATACTATATAATGACATAATGATAGGTCATACTACCATAGTGTACAGCGGTCAACAGTCGATAAAAATAGGTAGATTACAGATTACAAAAATACTCCCCAACTGCCTTCACCAAAATTAACAGCGACATTCATATCCCTGTGTTTAATGATCCAAACTGATAATCAGACACTGCAAATGAGACACACTCGCTAAGCTTGCCAGAGTCTGTTTTTAAGACACCACTCTTAATACTGAATCAGACAGCATTTAAAAGTCAAGCATATCTTTTTTTTTTTTTTTTTTTTTTTTGAACATAATGGTCCAATTAATGGCACTGTAAATATCAAGTTGCAAGTGAATACTGTTGAAAGGAACATGATCTGCCATCTGAATGTTGTTTTGGAAATGCTTGCTCCGGCAGAAGACTTGGAGAATAGCCACACTGAGACATAAGGACGTGTTCATCCTCCATTACATCTACTGTAACACACAAGCTAATTAAGAGGATGGTTAACAAAAGGTCCTCACCCAGATAGTGTTCTTTCACCCTTAAATCCACTTGCACAAACCTGCAATCTATTTGCAATAATGATGATGGCATAGATAAAGAAGAGCTTATTGGATGGCTGATTTTATGGCAGCTGGCAGATATAGAAACAGATTCTAGGACCGCCCTACTGTATATTGGCTGTCATTCAAATAGCTTCGAACAATTTCTCAGCTCCTACTGATGAAGATGAATTTGTACGACGTGATGCTACCACCACCATGCATCTCATGGTGTTGAGCAGTGTTGAAGAGGGTTTCTGGTTATAAGATTAGTGCTTTACGCCACATTTTACAGCAGGAAGCTGGTCTCCATATGTAAATTCATATTACAAGTTCTTAATAGTAACCTTGCAATTTATATTAGTTAATCCAGTACCTGAACTGGGAAACTAATGGCCTGGTGGAAGAAACTGGCGTGCCCGATTGCTTCAGGCATCTTTTTCCAGATGGCAGGAGGTTAAAGAGATTGTGTAATGGGTGTATGTGGTCATCCACCATGCTGGTGAATTTGCTGATGCAATGTGATTGTAAATGTCTGTGATGGAGGGTAGAAAGACCTCATGAAGTCCTAACTTTCCCCTGCAGGGTCTCACGATCTGAGACGCAGTAATACAGCTCCTCAGGTCATATAGCTCCTCTGCAGAATGCAGTAAGAATGGGAGGTCAAAGATGAATGGCAGGTCGAAGATGAATGAGAAGAGGAGGGCAAAGGAGGATTTTGCTTGGTCTTTAAAGAAAATAAGGGCTCCTAGGCTTTGGAGTTGGTGTATAGGGACCTATTGAGGCTCTCTGCCATGTGGAGCTCTTGATCTCCACAAGGGAGCCGTTGATGTTTCCCACAGAACTGTGATTTCATGCTCTCCTGCAGTCAACAAGCAGTCCCCTACATTTATAACATTAGGCAGAAATTCTTCTCCAGTACGACTGACATTTTTAAAATCTTATTATTATACATCTGAGCAGTTGGGCATTAAGGTGGCAACTTGCTGGGGTTTGAACCTGGGACCTTCTGATCAGGAATCCAACACCTTAACTGCCACTGAGCTACTGTCTGAGATAGCTGATGTCTGACAGCAGATAGCTCCTTGGAGAAAAACAAAGAGCTATCTGGTTCTAAGATTATTAAGATAAAGATTGAATTATTTGGCGTATGTACTTATGCATTACAGCACAATGAAAGTATTATTATTTTTTTTGTAGCATATTCCAGTTAGGAAGCTGGGGTCAGACCGCAGATGGGATTAAGGGGTATTTAGCCTAGATTTTCTTAAGGCTACACAGCTGTTCAATCCCAATGCTCTTACTTTCACTATTAAATATAGCCATGAATTCTACAGTTGCTTAAGGACTCATCAGTGGCAGCTTGGCGGTGCTGTGGGTATCAGTAACCCATACTGCTGGAGATGCTTGTGTAGTAACCAGTTGCAGAAGGAGGTGTTCAAGGTCAAGGAGGCTTAGCTTCTATTGCACTGCCTGTAAAAAAATATTAAAGCTACAGCTTTTGGTCATAAAGCTCTATCTGACCTCCAAACAGTCAGAGCTATGAGTGATGTGAGCCTTTTCTTCTGTATTTTTCCCTCTTTTTGCTACTGCACTGAAGAACAGTCTCATAAAAATGACAGTCGTTGTGAGATGTGGATCATGCACGCTATTGATTTAGCCAAGCTGAATATGCTGCAAAAGGGTTTGTTATATGAACCTTGGCAGCCAGTGAAATCCTATAATCATAGAAAGATATAAACAATATGAATTCAAGATCCTTTTAATAAAGAAAAGAAAACAGCAAATCCAAGCCTTGCTGTTATGAACCTTGGCTTTAAACAGCTACAAAAGCTATAAATGTAAGCATTTTTGGAAAGAAGATTCAAATTAAAAGCAAAGTCTTGCATGTCTAATCAATGTCTTTGTCTTATTATTTATTGTCTATGATCTCTTTGGGGTTTTACTGTCCTTGTTATTCATTTACAAACACCACAAAATCTCTTCAGTTTTTGTTGACTTTTTCATTTTTACTGTTGTTCATGTTGTTTCATAAATTGTATTCACACAATCACTCATTCCCTATACAGCTGTATACGGATGTACAGAATTGCGGGAGGCCTGCAGCCTATATCAGTGGACTTGGGGCACTAGGTGGGGTACAGCCTGGATGGGGTGCCAGTCCATTGCAGGGCACACAAGCACACACACTCACTCACACAATCTTTGGACTGTGGCAGGAAACTGGAGTACCTGGAAGAAACACCCCAAGCACGGGGAGAACACACAAACTGCATGCACACAGACCTTAGACGAGCCTCAAAACCTCACCCATGGAGGTCTGCAAGTTGCAATCAGGTTATTATTATTATTGCTGCTCATTACTGTACTGTATATAGCCCCACAATTTTTTCATAATTGGATCCATCAATGCTTTTTAGTTTTTTTTTAGAGGTGCATTTCATGTGACATGTGCTATAAAAATAAAGAAGATCCTTTTTCCTTTTATTATTATTATTATTATTATTATTATTATTAATATTATTTTATTATTATTTTTGTAGTAATAGCAGCAGCAGTATAGTAAAAGTTGTATTAGTAGTACTGATAGTAGTTGTACAGCAGTAGTATAGACATAGTAGTCATAATAGCAGTATAGCAACAGTATTAGTAATAAAAGTAGCAGCAGCATACAGTAGTTAACATAGCAGTTGCAGTAGCAGCAGAAATATAGTAAAAGTATTAGTAATAAGACAAGTAGAAGTAATTAGTAGTATTATTAGTGGAAGCAACAGCAGGATAGTAAAAGAACTGGTAGGATTAAAACTAGTAGAAGTAATTAGTAGTAGTAAGAGTAGTAGTAGTAATTGTTTTAATAGTAGTAATAATATGCTCACTCTTGAAGAGTGAAAAAGAAAAAAAAGAAAACATTTCCAAGTAAACTTCCAGTGGCTGAAGATCCTTTGGTTGATATGAAAGTCCTCCAAGCAGAAATGGGCAATCTCTGGGGAAGATGAAGATAAAGCAGCAATCCTCCAAGTAATGAAAACCATTTCAAGAGAAGTGAGAGTTAAAGTACAGGAATGAATAAGCCTCAGGAAGGCATTTCATGAGTTATCAAAAAAAACAAGAGGCATCCCTGGGTCAACACGCAAGAATCTACAGTACTGTAAGTGTGCCCGGTTACCATTCCTTAGTTTACTTATAAAATGAAATAGTTTCTATAATGCTACCATGGCACCCTTGTGTAACTTTCTCTTATCATAAAATGTGTAAAATTAATTAATGTGTAAATAAAATTTACTGGCTATTTTCACATTGTAATAGTTACTCGATTGTGAAGCTATAGCTAATGTACAGTACTATATAATGCTTGCACAATGTTACACAATATAATATTGTGACATCAGACAACTAATTTACTGTATGTTACCGAGAGTTGTTGGCTTGCTCCTGTTGCTTGCTCCATGTTGAGATTAACTAACTGGGTAACACTAAAGAAGTACATTCTAGCCTAGATAATGCTGTTTAACTGTGACGCTGTTAATTAAAAGCAGTCCTCAAAATGCCAGAAACGGGAAATGGGGGACGAACAGCAAGACGCAGAGTGAGTTCATAGCATGATGAGACAGAAAGGTCAGACTGAGTCACTCTGCCACATGAAGGCACTGGTGACTCTGTCGTCTCTCACTGGAGCTCTGTGGTCTGTGTGGTCTTCAGAGACTCGTATTTAAAGAGATCAAAGGGTCACAACGGATATAATGTATTTTAAAAAACTTTATTGAGAATGAATCCATAATACTTTCCATCCTTGCTTTTATAGCAGGTGAAAAAATACATTCCTGCTATTAAAAAAAAACTAAATAATATATAGCATGAGAAGCATGTGAGAAAACAAAAACATTACGGAGTGGTATGTTATAAGAAAAAAAATATGAATAAAGAGACAGTTTTGTCATTTTTTACATTTGTTCCATTTGCGAATGTAAGTCACAATGACAATGTGACCAAAACAATGAATAAAGGTTAGCTAAAAACAAAATGCTAATATTGAAAATTTTGTTTTAGATTACACTTAAGTCATGGCTGTCTGTGACAAAAACGATCAACTGAGGTTATTTTAATTCCACTATTATTTAATATACATAATTATTATCCAATAATATTATATAAAGTCCTTCCAAAAAGATACATCACTTACACCCTCACCTTCAAGAATATATGTAATAAATGCTAAGAAACTAGATAAATTGCGTAAAAGTACAATAAACAACAAAAAAGTGTCCCCCCCCCCCCGTATATATATTTTTTAAAAGCCACAAATGTTAAAAAAAAAATAAAAATAAATAATAATAAATAAAAAAAACACCTTATTCACTGAGAACCTTGGATAAAACAATACATTTACGTTAGCTTATTTAGTGATGAATAGCTAATACAGCTTACATGACTAAAGTAAATAAAGTTGATCAAAAACTATTTTGTTAATATTGCCAGACATGTAAAGGATAACTCAGAATTTATATAAAGATAACTTCAGAATAATGAATGCTAATACAATTGTGTGTGCTTTGGCTAGTAAACACCAGAGCTAGGTACTGTAGCATGTGCTTAAGGTGAGGAATGTAGCTTTAAAATGCTAACTGCGTAAATGATAACACACAAACCGTTGTGAATATGAGGTTAGCTTAAAAATAATGCTAATACAGCTAACAGTGCAGTCACTGGATTTGCAGTCACTGGACATTATGTGACTTGGAGAATGAATGGAGACTAGCTGAACGTTAGCATGCTAATTTTGTTAATCCCAACAATCAGTGAAGATTATGGCTGTGTGACTAAGATAATGTATGGTTTAAGTAAACACAGTGTAATGTTTACTAGATTTAGATAACACTGACTATATTCATTGTCTAAGACAGTCAATGAATGTTAGCTAATATTGCTAAGGATTATTGTCACTGAAGGTGGTGTGCTTCGTCTTCTATAACTACTGAGGCTGGCTAACGCTGCCTCTGTAACAACAAATGGAGTTTGTAAAAAAAAAAAAAAGCTAACATGGTTATGTGCTTTGGCTAATAATCAGTGGAGTTGGCAAGCGCTTCCTGTGCATTTGAGACAATGAAATTATGCTGGGTGACTAAATTATTAAGTTAGCATTCCAAGGTGAAATAAAGGCAGTAATAATCAGTTTAGAAAGAAAAAGTAAACAAGGAAAATAAGTTAGCACTAAAAGCTGCTGAAACCTGTGGCTGAAATGGTGGGTTCAGTCATTTGGATTCTGTGGCGGCCCGGGCTTTAATCGGTCCATTTCCACTACGGAAGAGCTGCTCAGACGATACAGCCCCATCTCACATGATTTCTCCAGAGGAGCTCAGGTTTACTTTAACACAATTCTATCTGGCTGAGTGGCAAACGAGTGAACACGCACGGCTCATTACGGTCTGGTAAGGACGTTAATGACAAAGGCTCTTGGGAAATGCTGCATGTGTAAAGGCACGTAGTGGATATCAAACTGTTGGGGATGGATAAATACATTAGTCTGGAGATGCATATAGGATTAATAAAATAAAAAATTACAAATTACACAGTCAGCCCCCCAAAATTTATACACACTCCAATAAAAGAAAGACTTAATAGTCTAAATATATATTTAATCCTATTTCTACACATAATATATTGATATATATTATATGATATTATTATATTATATTATACATTTTTCGCAAATATATTCAAATGTACAGACCTACACGCCAAGTATTACATTGTTTTGGCTGACCCTGTGTGTTATACTATACAAGTACAGTATATATATCCTGTACAGGGTAGCGGGGGGGCCTGGAGTCTAACCCAGGAGACACAAGAATGGGTATACCCTGGACAGGGTTTCAATCCATCGCTGGCCTAAAAGCCTAATCTGCTTGTCTTGTTGGAGGAAACTGGAGCAAAGAAACCTACCACGAACGAGGAGAACTATACACAGTAATCAGCTTGAAACGGTGGATGTTTGGAGGTACAGTCACTTCACTAGGTGAAGGTGAGGCAGTAGGCATTAGCTAAGCTGTAAGAGTTTTTTTTTTTTTTTTCTTTTTTCATTGGAGTCAGTACCGACATCGCCAACATCTTCCAGATCCGTCACGCAGCTCACCGAGGAGGCTAATGGACCGATAATAGAATCAACAAGGCATAGAGACCTTCAATTAGGAAACATGGTTATGGGGGGGGAGAGAGAGAGAGAAAGAGAGAGAGAGATGGAGAAGAATCCACATAATGTAGAGTCATGCTCCTGCTATAGTGTAACCCTGGTACACAGATAATTATTGCACAATGGAGTCAGCTAATTTACACAAACATAGACACACTCGCAAGGAGCAAAACCACCCACCAGGGTGGAACAGCCCTGCTATTATATGTGTCTTAAGCAATAAACCTTAATAGCATCGCCCTATGTGTATTAATTATTAAAGGCTCGCTGTTATAGAAAAATAACTAACCGGTGGGTTGTGCGATATCGGCCAATTGGTGTGATTATTTTCTAATAACAGTAAATGTAATTCCTTTTTAAAGAACCATCGCAATTTGCAGATTTTTAAAAATATGTTTATTATTGATTTTAGTTATATTGAAAGCTGCAAAAAAGTTTTTTTTTTCACCCTCCCTAGCACCTTTAGTCTCTTCTGTCTCCACTGTGTTCTTTCTTTCTCTTTCCAAAGGTTGCATCACCTAAACAGATTCTGTTATTGAGCTGCTTTTACAACTAGTGGTGGACAAGGACATAAGCCTGCAAGAAGACAGAACATGGGGACTTGTTACCCGTGAAGTCGCTGCATTTCGAGTGAGTGTGGCATCATTGCGATATGTCGCGATACTCCAACCTTGCTTAAACAAGTGGTAGGGGCTTCTGGCTCGCAATTTCTTCGGAGAAGATTTGAGTCTTTCTTTTCAGACTGGTTCGACTTTGGAATTTTCAACTTTATGATGGTGTAAAAGTGAGACGCATTCGAGTAGAACCTGTACTTCGAATTCGGATTTTTGATCTGGTCCTTCGCTAGCTGCAGGTACTATGATACTCGCTGTTGATGCTGGGTGGCGACAGCGAGCCATAGCTCAGAGTCAGCTACACGATTAACTCCTACTACAGATGGGAATCTAGTAGCCTACAATTCCGTGAGATTCGGAATCACTGCGCCATGATGCGATTATAAAACCGATCTTGTTGCAGCTTAAACACTGTTAACTTTTATAGAATAAAGTCAAATTCTGTACTTTGCCTCCAGCAAGTGTAACTCTGAATAAAGGTGTAGGTGTTCAACAATGGTGTACAGGCACGAATGATTTGAAATGAAACTCGCATTTGACCCGGTAATTCACTTTACCCTTTTCTGAATGGTCTGGCAGCACTGCCGCTTGCTCGAGGGTTTCTGTTAAGAGCAGGCACTGCAGAAGACAACTCCCACTTCTTTTTGTCTTTTTAAACGCAAAAGTATACAAAATCTATCCGTTTCCCCAACTACTTTTCCAGTGTAGGATTGTGTTAATTGTGTGATGCATTTGTTCCCAATGATAAGACTGTAATATATTTACAAATACAGATATACCGTGGAGGGGCAAATAATTCTTGTTTGTGAATAATTTGTATTTCGGAACGTGCATATGTTGCAAATCATTTAATAACAGCCAGATGTTCTATAGGCAAAGTACAGTAGCAGATAAGTGGCATGTTCTGATTGGTATTTTAGAACTAGCTCATTGCTTTTTGTAGCTTACTGAAGGTTTACAGACCAGGGGTGAGATCCGAACCCCTAATCCTGGAGTTGACGGGCAACACCAACAAGCCACCATGTCACTTAAACCTAAAAATTGCTTTCAACACAGGGTCTGAGCTTGTCTATACGTAGACATCTTCAGATATCTAGCTTCTAATATACACATTGTAGACATTAGCCTTTTTTTTGTCACCTATTTATTCTAAAAAGTTTTCCTCTAAGCAGAGAATCGAGATCTAAGAATCAATCTTTTGAGACAAATGGAATGGCAGTAAAGTAATACCATCCTGTTTTTATGCTAATCATTTAATCAGTTTGTATAATTTTTCATTTGTTTAAAGTGCTGCTTAATCACTTTAGTTCCATCGTTGCAGTATCATAGTGAGTATTACAGCTCGTTATTGTCTTCTGTGTGATTTTTCGAAAAGACATTACTGATCACTGAGCATCTCCTGTTAGCATCGCGCAGTACAGCTTCTCAACAGGAAAAGGAACAGGATGAGAACGCGTGAACTATTCGCAGGGTAAAACAGATAATGAGGCTGCTAGCAGGGAAATAATAAGAGAATGTGCTCGGGTAAGAAAATGCTGCTCATAACTGCACTCAATTTGTTTTCTGGATCAGCAGGCGAACAGGTTGTACCAAACAGTGCACAGGGGTTTATGTCAGCGAAACATCGCTAGGAGGAGCATATAAGTAAAAATTCGGATTGTTCACTTCAAAGCATTTAAATCATAATTTATTTTTAACAAGCTTATTTCTTACTATGCTTAAGATGAGTCGGACATACATCTGGAAAAATGGACAAAATTTCTATATGCTCACTAATGTAAACCTCGAGGCTTTATTTCGAATGGCTGAGAAAACTTGAAACACTGGGATGAGTGCATTACTGCAGCAGCCGATTACTGTATATAGAGAAATGGTACGTTTTTTCCTCTCATACTGTAACTGTGTTCTGTTATTCTGCACAAGCAAAAGTCCCAGTTTAACTTGAACATCCCCCATAACTTTATACTTTTTGTTGATACTCGTTTCATTGACTTATTTATACTGTGAATAAATAATGTGAAATTACAAATCTTCAAATGATATTTGTTAACTGCTGGTAAATAATAGGAATTTCTCACACAAATAAAGCCGCGACAGGGTTTCGGAGTCCCAGACAGACGTGACAAAAGCAAAGATGCCGAGTCTCATTTAATGCCTGTCATTACTTTATTATACAGTCATAATTCTGATTAGACATGAAAACTCTGCCTCATCACACTGCTGCACATAAAGTCTAGGTTGCAATACACATCCTTCACGCCAATTAACAATCATGATTCATAATCCAGTCTGTCTTTTAAGAGCCCTTTGAGTAAATGCTTGGCACGGAAAAACAACAAGTCGCCAAAGAGAATTAGCGCTAATGTCCCCTCTTCTGATTAGGTTCCAGGGTACAAATGTTTCCTACCTGACTTTGGTGGAGTTCACTGAACACACAATTATTTGCTAGCATAAGACATAAAACAAAACAAACAAAAAATTATATGCAACTTATAATATTTAATAAAATAAGTGCTAATTTACTGTATGGTTGACTAGAGTGATGTATAGAGTACAAGGCTATTATTAAGTCTTCTTATTGATACAGTAAGTCAGTGTATTTGTCATTGTACTGTATACTGAGGCTTAAAAACTTTCTCACCCTAAACTGGAGCTCCTTCCTGAAATCATTAGGACATTTATAATCAGGGTAATCAAATGGATCATTTTATCACATCAAGTCTGTCATAATGCCCAGTGTTTCCCCACACAGAGTATAACTGGGCGGCGGCCCAAGTAAATTGACGTATACTTGGCCATGCTTTTTAAAAATCTGTCAGGGAGAACAATGCCATCTGATCGATTGACTAGTAGCGGACAGGTCCCTCTCGTGCTCCCGCTCCTGTTTATTCTGCTACCGCGAGTGCGGTGTACTGAGAGGCAGTAAATGCCGCGGAAGTCAGCTACCGTAAAAAAAGAATAAGAAAAGCGCACTGGCAGTCACGCATGCTCTGCAGAGAAACAGAGACCAAGATCTTCTTAAAATAAAACACATATAAATAATAAGTGTCGACGGGGCAGACATCAAACTGTGCATTTGGGTTTTGTGATATGTCATATTATTATGATTATGATGATGACGATTATTATTATTCGAAGAAACAACCTAAAACAACCATAGGAACATGTGATCTTATGCTCTCACGTTGTATAGTTGGTTCAAATTAAATATAATTTCAGTTCATCATATTGCCTAGGTTGTGCAAAAAAAAAAAAGGTAATTTTTATACATCAAAAAATACCTTAAATGTCCCTATAATTTTTAGGGACTATGTGCTCCGGAGAAACAGTGGCATCTTTGTACACCATGGAGTGTTTAGTGCCCTGATTGTTTTACTTCGTCTTACTCTTCACATAGGTGGAGGGTAAGGGCCGGTAGGTTGAATCTGGGAAATGAATAGAAATATTAAATAAATTAAAATATTGTGTTATAGTTCTTATGTGTTTGTTGATGATGGACACTTTAGTGTTGGCTGATAATGCCGGCCCGCTCCGCTGGTACCTCCTCAAGTACAGTATATTTCACACCTGAGCCAAACGTGGTGGGTTTCTGTATGTAGAGTATCATAACTCTCTGTTTAGAGCCTGGGACAAGGGAAAGATTTGAGCCTTCTCTTGCTAGGCACAAAATGCATTTACAAAGTTATTTACAATAACTGCATATATAATTGCAAATACTTTAGGCCCGAAGAATGTCTATTTTCATGTGACCCATTAACCACTACAGGAAAGTCTGACATCATGAATAAATTCAATGCTGAACCCCATGATCACCAAAACAGGCAGAAACTCCATTTTTTGGCCTTTGGTTAAAACAATTAAAGGGCAGTGCTCTGGTTTTGACGCGTCTGAAAGCCCAATTTTCTGCTTCACCATTTCTGTTTATTAGCGCCCGAGAGCTATGAACTCAATCTGTGTATTTAAAGAGAAGAAGTTTGACATAATAGTAATACCAAATTGTCTCCATACAGTATGATGATCAACCCAATGTAGTTTTGAGAGAACGTCATGTCCTCAGATGAGCAAATTCAGGTCTCGAGATCTCAGCTGTATAAACTATTAACATCTAAATAGTGAGAACAGAAACTTAAGCTCATGCACTTTGTCCCTATAAATCATGCTATAACTATTAGCCTTAAATTGCTGAGTAAATATCATCGCTCTAAATAGCCCCGGTTATTTAAAGGCGTTAAAAAAGCGTGACATGTTTTTCATGCACGGGGTGTGTGTCTCCATTTTGCCCTCTGCAGGCGAATCCCTAGCCGTTTTAAACGGTCTGGATTCTTTTACGGCTTCATGACTGTCAATAATGTAAGCACAGACGGTGTCATTAAACACAAGCGCTTCAATTTGACTGAGTTAATTGCAACAGGGGAACCTATTTGATTAGAGCACATGACCAGCATCCTGATGTTTCAGGAGGACCTTACTTTAAAGGCAAACATTTCTATTTGCATAGATGGTTAACTGTCAAATTCAGTCACGATACGATGTGTCTTTGCTTTACACTGTACATTAAGTAAACAAACTAGTAAAAGTAAACCCGAGCAGAAAATCCCACAGCAATAACATGCTGATGAACAGCCATATACACTCCATACACACGTACACTGTTCTCTCTGCGGTCTTATAATAAATGGTCATAATCAGGCTTTATTAGAAAATGATTACAAACTCAGGGATAAACCGAGACCCCTGAGGAGCCGGCGCTGTTATTTTGTATATTAGTATACCGTGTGTTTATTACCATTAGCACTTGACTGATAGGAAACGCAGCAGTGTTGATGCTTTCTACAGTCCCATGGTCTCTCTTCAATTCTCAGGTTCGAGCCGCCACCTGCATGTTTAGATTTATGATCTTGTTCTAATACATTATTGTTTCGACAGATCCACAGCTAGAGATTTTTTGGGGGTAGGAGGCATAGGTGATTTTAGACCCTTTTTAGCATAGTTAAATTTAATCCCAGCACCTCTAAATAGAACAAAATTAATAATGCATCATCTCTCCCCTTACAGTTCAATTTGCTTAGAGACGTGACTCATAACTGCAGGTTTGGCTAATTTTTTTTTATGCCCAGTATTCTTATTCAGGTGGCCGATGTATGGGAGATACATTTATTTACTGCATGAAAGTTATGAAGAATAAAGGCAGAGGTAAATTCAACCGTAATCAAGTGATAACTGATGTAGGCGTAGTTTCCTAAAGAAGTTCTTGTGCATACTTAACCAAAAAAAACCCACAAACATTCGAAAGACATGTATATAATTAGTTACCAAATAACTAAGAAAGGTCTTCTTAACAAAAAAAAAAAGAAACAAAAAAAGCAGAACCGCAGCTACTAATGTGCACTTCCTCTGTTTAGCGCTCGGAGAGTGTGTAATTGTATTGTTGTTAAATATATCATGCTTACACAAGTGCGTTTTCTCAAGAGATCTTTGCTTTATCACTGATTTCCATACATGCTGATTAATGCAACTTTATTATCAGCTGATTTCTTCACCATATTATTCTAATAAGCTCACAAAACAAAGGCATCATCTCTCCAAGCAATGATCCTACACTATAATATGTAAACATTTCCATGTACTCTATGACCGTCAGCGTATTACAAGCAGCCGAAGCACCGTAACAAATCTTTCCGGAGTTACAGTAGCTTTACTAACCTTTAAAACCCTCAGCTATAGTCTCGCCTCATATTCTCTCAGGTTCTATATCAAGCTACAAGACTGCACTGTGATGAAGCTTCCAAGACAAAGTCAGTTGCTTCTGCATTGCAAACTGAGCTTGATTTATACGAGAGATTATCGATTGGCTATCTTTAACATCGCCAATGAAATTCCATTCCTGCTTTGCAACACGGGGAAGCCCATTACAGCCAAGGACTACAGAGAGCAAGATGTTTTACGATGTTTTTTTTTATGACTTCGTTAGAGTTGCAAAAGTCAACCATCAGCTGAAAAATTGATGCTTACAAACTTCTGGGATACTCAGGGGCCAGTATTGGAAGATTATCAGGAAAAGGTTCAACAACCAACAGCGCTCATCACAGTGAGATGCTTATCCAAGAGCTGGAGCCGAAACTTCAGATTAAATGCAGAGTCCTGCTATCCAGAATCGTTGTGATCTTGCATGACGATGACCGTGCACACTTCATCCATCCTATAGTCCTGATCTTGCTCCTCTGACTTTCACCGGTTTGGTCCCCTGAAAGCAGCCCTACGAGGATGAAGGTTCACTTCTGATGAAGAAGTGAAGACAGCGGTGCATTCGTGGCTCACAGCTCAGCCTAAAACTGTTTTTAATGAGGGAATATGAAAGCTTGTTGACAAAGTGTGTTAAAAAGTAAGGAGATTATGACAAAAAAAAATGATGTTTTTGTCTTTTCTAAACGTTCATGAAAACAGATTCTACAGCCAGACTGTGGATAATTTTTGACTAGCTAGATAGATAGCTTTATTGCATAGTACAGGTACTCAACAACGATACTGTATACTGCTTACCATCAACCAGAAGTGCAAATAGTAGTGTATATACATCAGTCAGTACAAATATTGGCATTGTGCAGATTAAATATGTTAAATTATATATACTCAAGGATAACAAAGATACTTGGCCATCTATTTCATAGTTATAATCAACAGCCAGCTATGTTTCATCTACAGAAGGGGAGTTATTTACTATAACCCTTAAATCTAATTGCAAAATTCACTCAATTGTAACACGTAGAATAATAATAATAATAATAATAATAATAATAATAAGTGTAACTTTCTTAAATAGTTCAATGAATGAAGCTGCTTTGAGTGTTACCTGTGCAGTCATGTGAATATGAATATGCACAGCGATGCTTAAACGATTTCCTTGCTTTAAAAAAAATGCTGTACGTGTTCCTTTTAGTTTTCTGCTAAGTAGGCAGGCACCGCAACCCGCTCACAAAACACACTCCATATTCCAAAATATAATCACCCTTGTGGGAGGAGGTTGCCTAGGTAGGCAGCATTTCTCGAGCTGTGCATGTGCTTTTCGGATAAATTTAAACAGCTATATAAAAATGCCGTCAGATTCCATTGTAGACTCTTTTATTTCCAACAGATATTATGACAGTTACTGCGGAGACTATGTAGCGTCACGTGCGACTGTCTTATACCACACAGTGACTAATATCCTATAGCGGCAGCTCTGAAGACAGTGCTGGCTCCATGGCAAATCACAGGTTTATGTTAATGCGCTGGTTCTAAGTACATTTTTGGAAGGAGTCTCCAGTTTCACAAAAAGCGGTAATACAGTACTGTTCCTTCAAGATTTAGAAGACAAAGTGTCTCTCAAGTGGTGCAACAGTAAAAACATTCATCCTATCCCCTGGAAGTCATGAACATGGAGATGTCTCCCGGAGAGCCGTGATCAAAGACATCCGTGAAATTTTCTCACCTGTCAATCATTGAAGTACTGGCCAATCATGTTTGTCTAAGTTGATAGATTGCACTTTCCTTTGAGTGACATTGCTGCGGTATGAAATACTTCAGGGCATCGTGTTATAGGAAACTAAGGTGATGATGCAACACAGCACCTGATTGTTGATGATTTTCCCACTACAGCACCTTTGCCATATTGTGTTCTATTCCTCACATTATATGCAGAATGTGCTGGGCAGCAACAATCCACTTAATTTAGAAACTGCCTTAAATGTAATACATATCCATAATTAACATATGATGCATTTCATAAAGAATTCCATCCAGGCAATAAACGTCCATGGAGATTGATGTTCATCCATGTCAATTTGACTGACGGTTCCATCATTTTACAAGCTCAAGCAGCTGTCACTACATGATGAAGACTTGTGCGACTGAGCAGTGCTTCATCACTACTGGAAAACATCTTAGAAACAGCAAGAGAAGCATTGAGCTCAGGGAACAGTGACGAAAACGGCTAATGCAAAATGATTAATGACTGGGTCGAACCAGTGGACCTTTAATTCAGACGCGAAAGACCAAACCCAAGGGGTTATAAATCAGAGTTTCAGACAACACGGTACCGTGGGTGACATCTGGTAATAAAAGACGCTGCTGAGCATTCACACGTGTATCAGCAGATTAAGGGTTAAACTGTACAGATGCTAAATATAAAACAGCAAATATGTATTTCCTCAGGTTACACCTGAGACAGGCAAGGATGCGAAGAGTATTTAAAGAACTGGGAAACACCACGAACATGGATACTCTGGCCTGGATTGAGTTTCCTACTGAGAAGGGGTGGAGGATGCTATAGCAAGTATTACCTCATGAGAGAGAGAGAGAGAGAGAGAGAGAGAGAGAGAGAGAGAGAGAGAGGGTTTTGTTTTCGTTGTTACATAAATTGTCTTGTAAAATATTTAAGGGCTGTTAGCTGCTGCATTATAGTTCATTCTTCTGAACTGAAAACATACAAAATACGAAAGATGTAGAAATAAACCCAATATATATATAGAAATATTACTCTAGCCTCCCTGTCTGGCCATTCTCCTCTGATCACTCATCAACAATGAGTTTCTACCTGCACAAATGCTGCTCAATTCATTTTTTTTGTTTGTTTGTTTCAGCCACCAACTCTAGGGACGCTTGTACAAGAAAATCTCATAATATCAGCAGTTGAAAGACTTACACCAGCCCATCTGGCACCGATAACCACATCACAGACAGTCACTGGGAGCACATTTTCCCAGCTTCCACATTTTTCTGATTTATGCAGTAACTATAGAGCTTCATCTTTACCTGATTGATTTTATATGTTTATTTGCGGCACACATGATTACCTTATTCATTAATTGTCTGAATGTACAAATGCACCTAGTCACGCAGTCAGTAAATCAGTCAACTAAAACAACTTAACCTACAAGTTCAACAACAACAGATTTATAAAAATAACCAAACAATAAAGCAATCGATTATTAATCAACGAATACAACAAATTATGTCAGACAAACAACCTGTTAATTAACCAATCAGTCATTTTCCTGAACAACCAATCAACCAACCAACAATCTAACCAATCAAACAAAGAATTAATCATCCAGACATCCATTTAATCAAACAACTAACAAACCAGCCAACCAATCCAGCAACCAATTAACTAATCACTCAATTAAACAATCAATCAAACAAACAAACAATTAGGCAACCAACCAACTAACCAATCAAACAATTTACCAACCAAACAAACTAACAAATTAACAGACTAAACAATTACCCAAACAACCAACCAATTAAACAAACAAACAACTAATTAACCAACCAATCAAACAAACAATCAATTAACCAATCGATCAAACAAGCAGACAATCATCCAACCAATCAACCAAAAACTCACAAAGGTTTTATTTTTTGAGAAAACTGGAAAACACACACACACACACACACACAGTATCAGCTCCTGTATCTCCGCCAATCAAAGAAAAAAACATTTAGAGCACCATCTCTAAACTCGGGTATCTCTAGTGACCTGTGGTATTTGCACACTCATGAATCCCACTTTGCACATTCAGGTCTGCACAGTCAGTCTTTACTCTGTCCTGTATTATTATTATTATTATTATTATTATTGTTATTAATAATAATAATAATAATAATAATAATAATAATAATAATAATAATAATAATAATAATTTTACACACCTAATTGTTAGGTAAATGATTTTAACTTGAAAGTCATAAATAGAATTTTATACAATCTGATTATTATACATTTAAATTGGAATTTTATTCACTGATATTGATATTGATTATATTTACAGTACCTAAATTTATGATTGTTATAAAATTCTAATTGAATTTTCTACACCATAATATTACACCTTTTATTGAATTTTTCTGTAACTAAATACAGTATTACATTACTAATTATTATGACGACAATGTTTTTTTTTTTTTGGTTTAATTTAAACAGGATTTCTACATCTGATTATATTGAAATTAAACCAGACCTTTCTAAATCTAACTATAATTAAACCGAACCTGAATTATGCACTACAGATTTATCTGATTACTACAAAACTTAACCAGATATTTCTACACCTGAATACTAGAAATTTTAATCTGAATTTCCTATACAGTAGCTGATTATTAAAAATTTGTATCTGAGTATTTTATACCTGATTATTATACATTTCAATAAAAATTTTCTACAGATGATTATGAATTTTTATCAGAAATTTCTGAAGCTAATTATAAATTTTAATCTGAAATATCTACAGCCGAATATTATGAGATTTAATCAGACTTTATTTACAGCTGTTTATTGAACTAAAATTGAATTTAAAATTAAAATTTCTATACATGGTAATTGTAAATTTGAGTCTGAAATGTATATAAATTATTATATATTTGAACATGAATTTTCTATGCTTAATTAGTTTAACCAAATTGTTAAATATGTGATTATTATAAATCTAAATATGAATTTTCTATCCCTGATTTATTATAAAACTGAACCCGAATGTTCTACACATGATTAATATAATATAAATTTGAACCTGATTTTGTTTACACATTATAATAAAATTTTTTTAAAGAATTTTATACAGCTGATAATTATTGATTTAATCCGGATTTTTTTAAACACAATTAAATTAGATTTAATGGATTCAGTTCAACTACAATTCCTCGCTTTAAAAAGCAAATAAAGGAATGCAATAAATAGACTACATTTGTTGTAATCAAGTCAATGTGGGTGTGGCCTAATATTCTAAAGAGTTAACTTATGGACATTCCTGCCTAAGAGTCTCAGCCTACTACATCATTCAAGCAGAACTAAAGAGAGGGTAAGCAGGGATCACAGGGCTCGTTCTCATACGGTAGTTAGCACCGCACACTTTACATCATTCATCCTTTGTGTCAAACATCAGATTATGTGGATGCTGGAATATCGCCAATTAGTAATGCTTTACTCTGCATGTTGTGCTCAGAGGAGCGGACATAAATAGCAAACGATTTTTAATTTAAGTTTCCAGCGTGTGTGTGTGTGTGTGTGTGTGTGTGTGCGTGCGTGCGTGTGTGTGTGTGTGTGTGTGTGTGTGTGAGAGAACTTAGAATGCACAGAATACACGTCATGTTTTGACAACAGCTATTACATCATCCACTGGTTTTGCCTCCTTCAGCTTTAGATGTGCTTTGCTTGCAAGACTTTTATACAAAACGCCGTGTTTCTCTGTAAACTCTGTGTAATATGCATTGCAAATTCCAGTTACATCCTGCAAATAATATGCAGCTCATTTAAAAGCACATACTGTATGTGGTATCAGGTGATATGGCTGATGAAGGGGTGGTGTGTGTGTGTGTGTGTGTGTGTGTGTGTGTGTGTGTGTGTGTGTGTGTGTGTGTGTGTGTGTGTGTGTG